>JASAMX010024445.1:0-46078 GCA_030248175.1 Microlaimidae sp. YZB2_3
ATAATTTAGCGTCTTCCAGTCCAAACGGCCTTAAATTTCTGATAATATTTTAAAATTGCAAATTTAAATTAATTACGGTCCATAAATAACCAAAGTCCGATTTTGGAGAACTGCCGAGAAGTCAATTTTTAATTATTTGGAATGGCTAAAACTTTATTGAAATTGACGAAATCTTTTTTAATTAATAAAGTTAAGCACTGTTCGTTTAATTTTTATTCAAATTTAAATTAATGCACCTACCTAGCATTACAAAAATTTGGGTCTGCGGTCACGCCGCGAAATCAGAATTTGTTATGAAACCAATGATTTTTACAAAATTTTTTTCGAAAACCGAAAAAAAACAACTATATTAAAACTATTTTGAGTGTTTTTGTTAAATTTTGACCATTATTTAGAGGTATATTAAGCGTAACTAAGGTTTCTTATATGTAAATTTTTTTTTGGTTAATCAGAAAAAACATTTTGTGATGCTTAGTTAAATACAAAAAGACCACTAAAAATTATCAAGTAGATGTTTTATTTGTATATAGTATTTCCAGTTTCAAAAATAATACAAAATAATGCATTTAATTTGAGAGGAAATTCGTTTCGTGGTGGGACCGCCGACCCAATTTTTGTTACGCTAGGTAGGTCCATTATTTTTAATTCTGTTTATTTAAGAAATAACCTTAATTCATTTGTGTTTATTGCACGATTTTTATAATTGTTGTAAATGAAGAAATAAAAAAATAAAAAGAAACATTTTTACAAAAAACTAACCACAAATATCGACTAATCTGTTTTAAAAAAGCAAAAAAATTAAAGGAACATTGTTATAATTTAATATTTGTTTACAGATTTTATGCGAAAACCTTGGCTTCTTAGATTTGACGCTTTAGACTTTGGGTTGAATTTTTGTTTGTTTTGTGAAAAGGCGGAAATTAAACAAATTATACGTTCTAATTTTTATATTTAGAAATCATAACCGCACAATTTTAATTGGTCTGCTCGTCTCTCCTATACAAACTTACGAGATCAGACAGATATAATTCAACCGTAATATTATTATGTTTTTATTTTTTATTAAATATTACTCATATTTCAATAACCATGGCATGATTATGTCTTGAGATGAATTTGAATATGGCCCTGTTATATAAAAACCGGAAATTAAAAAAAAAACTATTGATATCGCAATGAACTTATTAATAATGACATCACACTGATTGTGAATGGAATTTTTTTATTTGAAAGTGTTTGTTTCAAAATTATTTATAAATAAGCTAAAAAAAACATCGCTATACAAATGTTATTACAATCGGATTATTTCTGTTACGGAAATATTATTTTTTGCCGAAGCAAGCAAAGAAAATTTACGCAGACGAATTAAGACGCTGTATATGGTACTTCGTATAGGAATTTTTTAACTTACGTAGGTGTTTCATTTAAACAATATACTTTTTATAAATTGATGATTTATGATTTATGTTCTATGATTCATTTTATTATATACGGCATTATTTTCATTGTTATATAGGCACCTTGCACTGGAGCTCGGTTTATACATGAAGTATGCAATATACATAAGTGTCACCCTAATGGATATTTACCGTATCTCCTACTTATCTTTTGTAGTATGCAGATCAACCGATCGAAAGGGCGCGAAATTTCAATCAGTTGATCTGCATACTACGAAAGATAAATAGGAGATACGGTAATTATCTATTATGGTTACGCTTATGTATATTGCATACTTCATGTATAAATAGAGTTCCAGTACAAGGTGCCTATAGTAATTTAGCCTTTAATGATAATTTTTTCCTTGAATTGTATTTTTTTCTTTAAGTTGTTTTTCTTCAAAAAATTGTGTTTTTTTTTTCAAAACATTTGTCTTTTTTGTATCTGCTTTTATAACGCATTTCTATCACCACAAGTATATGAATTTTTTTGCAAAAGCCTTAGACTACTGAGGAATTATCTCCCTGATTTTCAAAATGGCACTGTTACAAATCAAACTCCTTAATCGTCCGGAAAGATCAATCCCTTAAAATAGGGCCTATCAATTTACTTCACATTTAATATTTAGGTTTCTTTTACCGAAGCAAAAATATTTAAAAATTTTAGCTCGATCAGAGTTTAGTAAAAAAAGTAGTTGGTTTACAACACAGGGATTTTATTAATGACAGTGCTTCTTTAATAGTGTAATCTGTAATATTTAAGAAACATATTGGATTGTTTGCGGAATGTTGTTATTGTTCATATCCGATTTATAAATTGTGTTTCTTTGTTGTTGTGTGTGCCTCTGCCCCATAACCCGGTAAGGACGGGGTACCTGAATTGGAAAAAACGGTTTTTACCTGCCTCCTACCTGCCTCCATCGAAAATTTTGTCATTTTGCTCCGTCAAAATGTTGAATATTCCACCGTGTGGATTATTTCACATTTTACATGTGGAAACTCCATCAAAAAGCGTAGGATTTTCTACAGTGTTATGTGGAAAGATTATCATGTGGATTGTCAACAAAACTGTGGATTATTTTACAGATCTTTGTAGAGATTTCCGTTCGCATTTTTTGTTTGTTTACAAGCGCAAGATAAAATGTAGAATTATCTACATGTGGAAATTCAAGCAAAAGCGTGGAATTTTCTACAGTATTGCGTAGAAAAATTATCACGTAGATTATTCAACAAATTGTAGATTATTCCAAAGTCGTTGTGGATTTTTTTACGTGATAAGAAATCGACACCGTGGAATAATTTACCTACAATTTGAACAATTGTTTAACACACAGTCGGACATTCTCTACTCTTATGCATTCTTGCCTGTACCTACGAACGTATGCAGAGCTTCATTACTAAATTTTCTTGTCTTTTATTAGACTGAAATTTTTACTTTTAGGATGTTTAATGACTGGTACAATATAATTTATTTCTTAATCTTTTTGTTTGATAGATATTATTAATTATAATTTAAAACAGAGAGCGTTTGCTAAAAATATAACTGTGATACACATGAAGATTATATTATGAACTAAAATATTTTGTATATCGTAATCTTTACCTTTTGTAAACTGATGAGCTCTTTACTTATTTTTTTAAATTTTTTAATCATAAAGTTTTGCATGCCTGGTTCTTAAATTTAAACTCAAATATCTTTTAGTAGCATACTTTTTTAGTTTTTAATGTAATTTTCAAAAATTTAGAGAATTTTTTAACAGAATACGCAGTAATTCGTGAAGAAAAACTTAAATTGGATTTTAAATTTAAAAAAGTCATTGACGTCCTTAGTTTTTGGATTGATTTTATTTTCTTACAAGTTTGAAAATTATGATTCATACTGAAGAAAAAAGTTTTGCTGTTAATATTTACCAACGTAAACTTGTATTTAACAAAACGAAATCCCCACGATGATTACATAAACATGATCAGTGCCCAAAAAAATTTTGTTAAGAGGTAGTAAGTTAAAGTAAAGTAAAAATAACGTGCCAACGAAATGCAGATAACCATAGCGCATCGTAACAACACCTGGACACAAAGTGTCCATTGAATACGAAAAATATATCGAAGGAATTAAAAGCAAAACAATTTTGAATTTTTGGACAATGTGTTCATGGTATTTTCTAAATGCGGCGTTTTAAAGCTAGGAACAGAAATCGCAATGTCTGTTTTAAAACATTCATATTTAAAAAAAGTCTATCTGAAACGGCACTTTTACTTATTGTTCCATATAAATGGGTTATTGTACAATGTAATAAATGGCTTTGTGTTTTTTTTACTGTGGTTTTCTCATGGCTCTAAACTTTTTAATCAGCGTGTAGACAGCAAAATCTAGTCACGATTCCTATTTAGTGCGCCACTTTTTTTTTATTTCTGCAACACGAGAAAGTGGGACCTATTTTTTGTGGATCTCATCCACAAGATAAAAAAGAACCACAAGTTGTTGCTTAAAAATAATTGTGCATTAAACAGTAAATAAAATTCCGCGTTACATACGGCAACCAAAAGAAGCAATGTATTATAACTTCATTTTTTTAATAAAGATATAAAATAACGATAATGGACCAATCATTTGCAACGTTCCTTATGTATTTGTTTCGATTTGTTTGTTAGCATTTTATATGACCCATTTTGTTTTCTCTAAACAATTGACATCTGTATCATAGTTCCTTTTTAGTAGTATTAAAAATTGTTGATAGAATAATTTGTGCTTAAATTTCAAGCGCCGAAGTTTTTATGTTTACACACTGGAACTATATAAATCATTTATTATACATATACAACAAACCGGCTCAGCTTCCACAAAAAATAACAAACTTTCACATGGAACAGATTTTCTCTTTCCGTTTAGTTTGTATCCTAGATTTTAAAAATGACACGTTTTTGTATAACTATAGTATATGATTATGTTTTTATATATTTCAGTTTGAAACGAATAACTTGCTTATATTTAAGTTTATTCGGGTTTTGAATTTTTTGTTGTCAAATATATATTGGTGCTGAATAAACGCGAATAATTACAATCAAACCCAACGTTTTTATAAAATATGTGAATTTTCTTTTTGGGTTTTTGCTTTTCTTGTTCAGATTAAATAGCAATTTGTTCTGATAAAAAATAAAATAAATAAATTTTCCCGCATTAAAAGCAGGAATATATAAAGCACGAACTAGCCATTAAAATGCTCTGGAAATATAGCAGAAAAAAGGGGCGATTTCTCTCTGGACACATTTAGACACGTCGACTAGTCAAAAGTGGAAGTATATGTAGACCGTAACAAATATCGTCTATTTCTTTATTGTGTGTGGTTTTTCCGCGAGGATGTGACTTTTCTCAACTATGGACAGGAGCTGAATTTCAACAATTTTCGCCTGTACGGCTAAAACTAAGTATAAAATTACTAGATCTTATTAAAAACAATTTAGAAAAATAGAACATAAAACGCTAAATATTACAAGCTTGAAAAATCAAAGAATTTTACTTTATTTTATTTAGAAAAAACGAGCTCTTGATAGATTTTATTGTTTTTCTGGACGTGTTTGCGAGACTGTTTCTATATATTTATTATTTACGCTTAATACAATGGTGTCTAGATGGCGCAGTGGTTTGAACTTTTGCTTATCGTAAGAAAGGTCGGGAGTTCGAGTCGTGTGAAGTCTTGGTGGTTTCTATAAGTTTTGACATCGAAACTTGCATTTAATTAAATTTTTAAATCAAAGTTAAATTTAATAATAAAATTCGAAACGTTTTTGATACCATTTCTATAAGAAAATTGACTGATTAGTGTAAATAAAAGAAAAAAATAAAAACGAATATGTCATTGTTTGCACTGAATTTTTGATGTTGCTTTTTTGCTTTCTGCATAAATATATTTAATAAATTGATTTTGATGATATGACAAATAATTAAGTTTTTTTTAATTCAATTAAGTTTACAGCTTTTGAAGAGATTAAAATCACAAATGATTAAGTAATAGCAAACTTCAAAATATTTTTTTAAAATTCTTTAAAATAGATGTATTGTGGTAAATAGAATGTATTGCATCAAACTGCAGGTCCTGTTGCATTTAGCGTTTCATATTAAACTTTTCTTAGTCGGCTTAAGCTAGAATATATAACACAAGGGAATGTCCGACTGTACACTAAATTTTTGACCAAGATTTTGCGAGAAAGGTCACACTTTTGCATTCATGTGCGACTTTTCTTGCAAAAATCTGCTAGTTTTTTCGCGCTGCAATTTTTAACACAGTGTTAGTTTTCTCGCAGTATGACTGCGAGTTTTTTTGCAATCTGTACTGCTTTATTCGCACTGCGATTATTTTCGCACTGCGAGTCTGGCTGCACAACAAAAAATTTAGAGAGGCAGGTATTCATTTTCAATGGAGGAAACACTTCAAAACTAGTTTTCTTTAAATTTAAAGCGTTAAAAATTTATTTTATTTCATTCAAACTAAAATGTTTTGACATCTTAACGTAAAAAACGACTTTTACTCATTTAAACATAAAATTTTTGTTCCGCTTTGTTTTTATTTTTTTTTTTTGTTGTGCAGCCAGACTCGCAGTGCGAAAATAATCGCAGTGCGACCAAAGCAGTACAGAGTGAAAAACAAGTCACAGTCCCCCCTGCGAGAAAACTAACACTGTGTTAAAAATCACAGCGCGGGAAGACTAGCAGAAAATGGCGGATTTTTGCGAGAAAAGTCGCACACGAATTTGAAAGTGCTACTTTTCTCGCAAAATTTTGGTCAACAATTTAGTGTACAGTCGGGCATTCTCTTGTGTTATATATTCTTGATTTTAGCAAAATTTTGTATTTTTAAACATGATTTCAGCCGTTCAAGCAAGTTATTGAAATTTAGTTTGTAGTCCATACTTATAAGAAGTCACATCCCCGCGGCACAAACACACACAATAAAGAAATAGTGGATATAGCCTCTGGCATTTGCAGTTGCTCACAAAAAAATTTAAACCTTACAAATAATGATTTTTTTATTTTTAAAACCAATTACTCCCTTTAGTGGTAGTTTTCTATAATCAGAAGGAAATGATAATTTAAAAAAATCATGCTCACGACAATTTTCGACCATTGTTGCCATTTCTTCCGACTATAGATGAACTACAATTGAATAGTGTAATTGATTCCCAAATAAAAAAAATCATTATTATTCATATGGTGTATGTTTTTTTCTTTGGTAAGTAATTTCAGATGAATCACACGATGGTGAAATTCCTTCTATTTGAACGTAAAAGTGTTAAGGCTGGTTCATACTTATGTAAAAACGTCCGTTGGACAAAGTCCAAAGGACAAACACAGCGTATAAACGTATGTAAAAACGTCCTTTGGACTTTGTCCAAAGGACGTTTTTACATAAGTATGAACCATCCTTTAAAGTGTTAAAGATTTCCACAGGATTTTAGCCAATGAGCGCTTGGGAAAATTTGACTTCGAATGAACGCGAAAATTTTCAATTTTTAGCTCCTTTGTTTTTTTTTCTACAAAACAAAGCATATAGCCACAAATCACGAATAGTACCCGCAATTGGAACGCGCTTAAAATTTTAATGTGGATGCTGTGGCTGCACTACGGTTTACATACGTTCACCTTGGAATAGCCCACATCTTTTTTTTTCTAAAAATGCGTGCAAAGGAAAATCACCCTTTTTACCTGCTCTATTCTAGATCTTTTTTCATAGATATTCTACAGCTTTTTAAAGTTGAATTTTAAAAATTGAACTAAATAATTTGAGTCTAAGCTACGCAATGATATAACTTTTTAATAGCGGTCGGTTGTTAAATTAATAGCTTTAAAATAACCTAAAGCTGAGCATTGGGGCTAAATATTAAAAACAATATCAGCGTTGCCAGAATTTGATCTTTGTTCTGGTTCTTAAAAATTGCATTTTTTATCTTTAACAAAGCATAACACTTAATATTTATAATTTGAGACTTCACTTACCGCCGAAAAAGAAGAAGATTAAAACATAGTCAGTTATGAATATTTGAGAAATAAACTATATATTCTGGTTAGGACGGCTTTTGAACCTGCCTCCAGAAGACTGGAGGCTAGTAGGAAACAGGGAAAACTACCTTGAAGGTAGGTTAGGTGCATGCTGGGGGCAGAAAAAACTGTCTCGGTGCGGAGGCAGGTAGGAGGCAGGTGGCCATGCCTTCTATGTTAAAGCATATGCACGTTAGGAGGCTAGTAGGAGGCAGATAAAACTGCATCAAAGGTAGGAAGAAGGAAGAGTGGAGGAGGTAAATTTAAAATGAGGCAGGTAGGAAGCACAAAGTTTGTGATAAAGGCAGGTAAGAGGTAAGTGAAAACCTGTTTTTCCAATAGAGGCAACCCGTCCGTACCTGGATATCTCGTAAAACTAAAACTAGAACTTTTTTCATTAATTAAAAAATTCTAAATACCACCAGAAGTTAGATGATAACTAAATTTTTGTTGTTAAAAATGCTTTACACTTAAAGAATTAAGAATTTATTTACATGTCATTAGTTTAGAAATAAAAAAAAATCAAATTTAACTCTATCACGATGACTGAAATTGTAATGGAAGAAATTGGTGTCAAACATGTTTATCCTTCAACAAGCCAAGAAACTTCAACAAAGCCTAAGTCGACATCTGTTGCTGATTCTGGCAGTAAAACAAACTATGGTTACTCCCCTGAATTCAGTTTTTCAAGTCATCCTGAAGATATTATTAGCAAATTTTACACTCAAAAAACAGATTTGGAGAATATGGAATCGAACCGCAAACCACATTTAGGCAAGATTGTATTAGCGGCAAAAATATTTGATTTTACTATAACAAATTAAACTACTATTATTATATTGTGACGTGAAAATTCTCTTTCAAAATGATGATTCACAACTACTTGCGAGTATAAGAGACTTTAAAGTAAATAACAAATACCCTATGGTGCAGTGGACTGGAAATCGCATGCTTATTTTAGTGCATTTTTAATTGCTTTAGCTGTGTTCGGCAATATGCGAATAAATAAATAAAAATAAAATAAATAAATAGAGTTGAATGCTTGGAAATTAACCCGTTACCGTGATTGCCTGTTCCTCGGTTACAATCCTGAAACCTTTGTCTGACCTAGGTCGTACTTAGGTCATACATAATTTTTGTGCGTGATTAGTGCCCAGTGAGCGATCAAACTGAAATTGTTAAAGCTGTACAGTAGTAATATGCAAGTTTTATTGACGGATACAGTGTATTACGTAGGATACTTCATATTGCAAAAATTTGGATACTGTTACCGTACAGCTTTAACCATTTCGATTTGCTCACTCACTGAGCACTAATCACGCCCAAAAAATAAATTATGTATGACTTAAGTACGACCTAGGTCATAGCTAGAGTTTATCGCATTAAGGTTTACGCACGACATTGGTCAAACGAAACTACCACAACCGTGAGACGAAGACACTTTTGTCGAACACTTTTGACGAAGACACAAACGTGAGACCACACTTTTGTCGTAACATATTTTATTTATATTAAATAGTTGATTTAATTTTGGCCGAGTATATTTTTGCCGAAGAATTATGGGTCCAAGCAATAGCAAGCGCTAGGACAACACAAAAAAATCAACTAAGAAACAAAGTGAAAAAATTTATTATCGCAACGGCTAAAAAAAGGAAATTAGGAAAACGGGTTTTTATTATAATAACTCAAATTTTACTTCGAATTAATATAAATAATCTACAAAAATCCATACTAAGTTTTCTGGTGTGTTTTTTAAGCTTTTCGTTTAAATTCCCAACTCTAAACCGATTCTCATAAAAATTTATTTACAAATCAACACTAAGTTTGTTTGAATTTTTTTTCAGTTTGGCACACGTTTCGTTTGTGTTTATGCTAATTCATTACTCTGAACCAATTCACATAAACTTAGAACATCACTTAATCAGTACAAGTTATGCCTAATACAGAAACAAATATATTTTAAACTGATTACTAACAACGATAAATTAATTAACAGGTCATGAATTATTAGGCAATGAATCAGCTGAAAAAGGCATTGCTGTGTAAAGATTTAAACAAAAAATATACAAATTTTTACCACTTTCAGGTGCGCACGAAATTTTTTCGATCGCATAGGCTTACTTTTTTAAAATAGCGACAAACTTTTCACTAGCATTGTTAAAACATATTTTGCTAAACTTTTAAAAAACTCTCGCGAGCAAATTTATTCATGATTGTAGACTTTTGTGAATAAGTATCCCTTCCTATCCTATTGGGCATTGTTTATTGATTTTGCGTGCAAGCAAAAAATCAAACAAGTTAATTCTGAAAGAAAATGAATGTATGACAACTAATAATACTATAGTCACTATCAGGTCATACCTGAGCGCCTATTTTTGTACAAGCGTTTTCTTGCAAAACTTTTGACAAAATTTTAATGCCAGACATTCTCTTGGGTATATAAAAATTAAGCTGTAAACACATTCTAATATATTTTGACTTAATAACACTCGTAAAAAAATTTTAATTGCTTTTAAAACTTCATTCGAATCAAAATTGTTAATTTCCACATGCATGCACAGCTAAAAGAGTACCATTTTTTTAAAAAGTATGGTTTATATATCCTCTTTCTACGTTACACTAATTGCTTATTTCTTCTTCATTGTTTCCACCTTTAAAATTTTTCTCAAGAACTAGAAACCGATCTGTTCTCTCTTTTACAATCTGAAAAAAAATAAAAAAACAGTCCACTGTATTCTTGAAAACCCGTTTTCTCAGAGCGTCACACACTCCGAAATGGCTTCAAAAGTTTGTGAAGGCCGTGAAGCAATATTCGCTTCACAAACTCCTTCTAGTCTTAGCCTTCATTGCTTACTGTCTAATTGGAGGAGTGGTATTTTTGTTCGTGGAGCGAGATGCCGAGCTGAAAGCCATCGCCAAGTACAAAGCTGACGCCGAGAAACGCTGGAACAGGCATGTTTATACATAACTTGCTCACAACTCAGCATGTTAGCCGCGCGTATGTACATGTCGACTTGTGCTTGTACGCGGTAACACGTGTTGTGAAATTTTAACGCCAGAACTGAGATTTTTGTGAATTACAAAACCGTAAATATGGACAAATGCCAAAAAAAAGCGTTCATTTTATTGTTTTCGATCTGCTTCAATTACAACATTAAAAAAATAATCGCAAATAACCCTATTTAATGCAAAACTAAAGTATTTGAAATTACAAACACATTGTTTTCCACGCATTTCATTCTTTTTAAAGTTTCATTTTTGTACAAACTAAACTAAGGACCATTTTTATTCGTGGGATATTCTGATGCTTTCGGTCCATAGTTCAGAGAAACTCTTCACAAATACTTTAAATGAGTATTGTTATTTTATTTATTTTATTCAGCTTTATTTTCATCAATAATACCAAATAATACCAATAATATCAAAAATATTTATAATAATTTATATTTCCGATATTGGACACTTTGAAATTTGAAACAATTTTACAACTAACTAATACATTGTATTTTTCATTTTATTACTAAATTTAGTCGATAACTTTATAAATAAGTATTGTATAATTGTGCTTTTAACATATATAAAATATACAAAACTATACGCCTAAGGGAAAATATCTATCTCTATTGTGAGTGTTTCTAGATGTTTATTTGCTTAGTTTAAAATTATTTTGACATTTCCGTTCTAACCACAAGAACCTTTTCAGGTGTTATAACTTCCAACATGTCATGTATCAACTATATTTTTTATTCAAAACGGTTGTTAGCTTTAAAAATTTCAAAAAATAAAAGAAAAACTATAGCTATATGTTACATGTGAATTTGATATTTTTAGTATTTGCGTATAGTCAGAAAAATAGGAAAAAAATTAATACTTGTTAAGACAAAAAAAGTAGATTTATGACGAAATAACTAGAACAAATATCGTTTGCAGCAATACACGATATTAATAAAAACAAAGTTTAAACTTTTTTTATTTTTTTAAAAGTTTTGATTTGATATATGAAAAATAAAGCTAAACAACTAAAAATTTTCACGATTTTAAAAGATTGCTGAGACTTATAACCGATAACGGTTCCATTGTTTTCATTTGTGTGATTTATAACCGATAGCGGTTTCATCCACATTCTTTTATTTTTGGTCTCACATAAATGAGGTTTAGGTGTGAAAAACTCGTTCGCAATTATTGACTCTCGTATTTCTGGGCAGCATACTATGCAATTATACTACGTGCGCAATTGGCTGCGCGCTCGCCACCTATGTATAATCTAGTGATTTGAGGTGAGCAGCAGTGTTAGGAAATTTCCGCATTAGGATTGGCGCAACACCACGGTGCTAAATCGCCCAGTTCCATTTCCATAATTAAATAAGCTAAAAAATTTGTATTTCAAATTTATATTTTTCACTGATGTTTTTCATATTGACTGCTGTCAGAAAATAAAAAATATTTAACTAAAAAATCAATTTAAATTATCATATTTTCATTACATCAGCTATTACAAAAAAAGTTTTTTATCTTAAATGTTTGGCATTCTTCAAGTATAACCCATTTAATTACATGGACTACTTTAGGTATAGACGAACTGACAATTTAAATCCCTTATTTTTCATGAAAATTATCATAAGAATGCTTATAAATGACCTGATCGTGAACTTTAGACTCTAGTTTCCCTAAGCAACCTAAGCAAAACCTAAAAATCAAGCCAAATTTAAACTTTAGTTTGATTTTAAGGTTTTGCTTAGGCTGCTTAGGGAAACTAAGGTCTACACTCCAGGATTCAGGTTGCTCATTAGTTTTATCTTGACAAAATTTTTAAGTTTACGTGTTTTTCTTAAGATTTATCAAAAAAACTATTTTATTTTAATTAATTGTACTTGAAAAATAAGGGATTTAAACTGTTAGTTCGTCTATACCTAAAGTAGTCCATGTAATTAAATGGGTTATACTTGAAGAATGCCAAATGTTTTTTATTTCAAAATTTTTTAAAATGTTTTTTTATTTCAAAATTTTTTAAAAATATATTTGTATTTAAATTATTTTTTCAATGATTTAAATGATTTAAACTGATGTAGCTCTGACGCGTTATGGGACAGATAAGTTTACTGCGGCACCCATTGTGCAAAGTTGACTTTAAAATTTTAACTATTTGATTTTTAAACGACTCAAATAAATGTGCAAACATTTTCAGGCGTTTGTTTTAATGAAAAAATGCCCGAGGTATGAAAAAAAACTAAAATTTTCTATTTAGTAGTGTAGACGTGGTTCGCACTTCTGTAAAAAACACTGTTTTTACCGCATAAATATCAGAAAAGATTAAAGATGTTATCGTGCACCATATTAATTTAAAAATTTTGGCAGTGTCATAGTGAGGCTTATTAAACATTTTAACAGAGCATTTTAGTAGGAAA
This sequence comes from Microlaimidae sp. YZB2_3, assembly GCA_030248175.1. Classification (NCBI taxonomy): domain Eukaryota; kingdom Metazoa; phylum Nematoda; class Chromadorea; order Desmodorida; family Microlaimidae; species Microlaimidae sp. YZB2_3. The sequence goes on from JASAMX010024445.1 coordinate 12,876, forward strand.
TCAGATTCCACGGTTCTTAAATTATGTTGCATTTGATTTCATATTTATATTTCTCTTATGAATAAAATTTGTATTTGAGTACACCCTTAATAATTTTTTTTCCGTGAGTAATCAAATGTGTAAACAAAGATAATTTTGTTGACAGCAAGATTAAAAAATATCTAGCAAATTATATATTTAATAAAAAATATTAAGTTGATACAGAAATTTTAAGGTTTGCAATTAAAATTTTGTTGAAATTTGAAAACGATACTAATGGTACTGGTACTGGGCTTTACAACAAGGAATATCAAGAATATTTAAAGGTTTTTTTATTAATTCATTTTAAAACTTAAAAGATCGGAGTACGACAAGCAAGAAGTAAAAAATTTCGAAATGATTAATAACGAGCAGTTAACGGTTATCAATATCAAGACAAAAATCAATGAGAAAAGTTTAAAACATATTATGCTGATATTTGATATTTTGCAACTAACCAAATAATTTTTTACCAAACTGTTCGCTTAGTTTTAAAAACTAAAAATCTTTATAAAAAAAGTTAATTGTCATTATAATTAATTAGAATATAAAACGCAAGATATAATTTGAAAGAACCGTTGTTTATATCATGTGATTTAACCCAAAAGCTTTAAGCTTAAATTCCAAATCACAAAAATGAAAGCGTTAAATTTTAAGGAAAAAAATTATATTAGACACCTCTTTGATATTTGTATAAAAAATTTTGTTAAACGTATGTAAAATTATTGTTATAAACGACGCACACACAATAGCAAAAACAAACTATACATCCAAAAGCAGTTTTTTCAAAACGTGTAAATCACAAGCGTAAACAAATATCATCTTTCGAAATAAACCAGTTAATATAAAATTAAAACTGAAATTAATTCATATTAATAAAAAACCTTTAAAGTTTAAAGGAAGTTTTTAGTGAGTACGACCGATCGACAGGATTAGACACCTTGTTTATAAACCGAAATTTTAAATGGTCCTTTGAAAGCGCGATATATTTTGTTGTTACTGTTGTTACTACTATAGGATACGGTAAAAAAATTGTTTTTATTTTTGCTTTGTTCTTTTTCATCAAATTATAAGCAGTATAGAAGATCTTGATGTTTCATACACTTGTAATTTATACAAAATAAATAAAAATAAAAAAATAATAATCAACAAATTTGCATACACACATGTTGTAAATAAATGCATTAAGATGTTTCCACATAGGAGGCAACGTGTTATGATGAGATATATTTTATGTTTACTATACACGTTCCAAAGCAGCTTGCATAAATTTTAATGATACTAAAATTTAATGTACTGTATTTTACACTTAATTTTTTATTTTAAAAGAACTAGGTACAAAAATTAGTCTTAAGCCCTAAGTTTTAAAAAAAAAAATTTTATATAAAAAAAAAAGAGACCTCTAGACAAAAAACAGAAACGACCAGGGAGCGTAAAAACAAAAAAACAAAGGGGTTTTCCAAGCCCCCTAAAAAACTCAATTTTTAAACGCATCCAAACGGCCTTTAATTTCTGATAGTACTTTGAAACTGCAAATTTAACTTAATTTAGGTCCATAAATAAGCAAATTTTGATTTTTTATAACTTCCAAGAAGTCCAATTATTTGAAATGGCTAAAATATTACTGAAATGACAAAATCCTCTTAAAATGAAAGTTAAGCGCTGGTTGTTTAATTTTGTACTTAGAAATACAAATTTTGTACTTAGAACATTATTTAAAATAAAAATAAATAATTTTAAAAATAATTAAAAAAAAAAAAAATAAAAAAAAATAAAATAATATTAATTATTTTTATTTCTTTAAAAAATATAAACAATCCATACTTATTTTTGGTGATAGTGTTAAATTATAATTAATGGGAAAAGGAAAAAAAAAATAAAAATAATAACAAAACAAAAGTAAAAATTATAAGAAAAGAAAAAAAAAAAAACGCACGTAACATTAAATTAATATTTTATGGATTTTATCAAAGGTGGATAATACGATAATCCGGGACAAAGGTGTGACACTCGTGTTTAACAAACGCGGCCATGCGAAAGACAACCAGCGGACGGACGGGTGTCATCGTGACGGACGGGTGTCATCGTGACGGACGGACGGGTGCACGCGGACGGGTGTCATCGTGACGGACGGGTGTCATCGTGACGGACGGGTGTCATCGTGACGGACGGGTGTCATCGTGACGGACGGGTGTCATCGTGACGGACGGGTGTCATCGTGACGGACGGGTGTCATCGTGACGGACGGGTGTCATCGTGACGGACGGGTGTCACGATAAATAGTTTGAAAACCATGTTTCTAAACATATTTTGTCTTGCTGGCTGACTTTCAAAAACTTTTACAATTTAATACCCTGCCGTACTTTTTTTAAAACTCGAATAAGCGACAAAAAGCAGATGCTGCGTGAAAACCAGAATAAATAACACAAATATATTATTATGCTAGTATAAAATCACATTCATACAAATTTAAATAATTTAAAACCTCTTTTAATATAAAAAACCGCGAAAACAAATTAAGAAGTTAAATTTGTATTAATTTGTCATAAAATAAATTAAAAAAATAGAAAAAATATGCCCACAGTTACTTAAAAGGACTATTTGTTTAAAAAATAACCAGGAACAAAAAAATTTCCAGTTTAGTTTAAAAATGATGGCGCCCGGAAAAAATACATTCTGCAAAATATCTTCGGAAAGAATATCTTCTGAAAGACTTTTAAATTCTCAACTAAAAAAAACTTTTTATTTCCTAAGCCTAAGCAAACCCTTAAAATTAAGCTAAAACGACATAAAAAAGTTTAACCTTCCCTCCAAATCTTTTTTCCTTGTTTATTAAAAAAAGCTTTAAAAGTTTTTAATAATACTGAATAATTTACTGCTGAAAGAAGATATTTTTTCCGGAAGATATTTTGCAGAAGGTATTTTTTCCGGACACAAAAATGATACGTGAAAGAAGCAAAAGGATATGACATGCAAATGTGCACAATTGTAGTTTCTTTAAAATAAGTATTCGTTATTTCATTCGGTTTTTTTTCATGTAAAAAGATAAAGAAATGAAATTAAACATTAATGTTTATGTTAGAAATATGCCTAGGCAAAAAAAACACGACTAATGAAGGGTTCGAACTTAGGACCATCAAATGCGTATCCAAAGACCATCCAATGCGCTACCGTAATTATAAATGAGTTGCCTAAAAGCGTAATATAAACGGCTGTTTGTAACCATCGATGTTTTCAGGCAATATTTTTCTTTTCTTTGGTGTTTTGGGGAATTTTTTAAAATAATGTAAACTGAACTTTATTTTGCATTAAAATGCCGACAAATCTGCGGTATTTTTTATAAAAAATGTATTAGCTTGTGTTCAGTTTAATTGTATTTTTTATTTTAAAAAATTACAAGATATGCATTTGTTGTGTTCTTTACAATCCTTTAATTTGTAAAATATAAAATATATTCAAGGTTTTTAACGATTTTTTCCAAAATCCTTTGTCATTTTGTTTTGATTTTGGGGATTTTTTCTATTTGCCACTTTATTATTATTTTTTTTAAGAAAAGGAAGAAGGCTGATTAAATACATCCAGTAAACATTTATCCCCCTTCGCTCGGTACTCAAAATAACACATGAATAAGTGTAGAAAAAACCCATTAAAACCTTAAAAGATGTTTCAAAAAAAGCAAATAATTCTGTCAAACTACATGTCTTTAAAACTAAGTGACTTATGCTAACACTGTAAAGCATATTCTTTTGATTTATGCGTTACATCTATATTATTTTTTTGAGAATGCTGAGCTAAGTGTTTGGAAGCCAGCCAAGAAGATTAAATAAATATCTTTAGAAACATGGTTTTCAAAGCATTTATCGTGACACCCGTCCGTCACGATGACACCCGTCCGTCACGATGACACCCGTCCGTCACGATGACACCCGTCCGTCACGATGACACCCGTCCGTCACGATGACACCCGTCCGTCACGATGACACCCGTCCGTCACGATGACACCCGTCCGTCACGATGACACCCGTCCGTCACGATGACACCCGTCCGTCACGATGACACCCGTCCGTCCGCTGGTTGTCTTTCGCATGGCCGCGTTTGTTAAACACGAGTGTCACACCTTTGTCCCGGATTATCGTATTATCCACCTTTGATTTTATGCAAAAAACCTGGCTTGTTAGATTTGTCGCTTCCAGGCAGCCTTTAGGTTTAGTTCTGAATAAGAGTTTTTAGTGTAGGGGGTAGGTACAATCACACTAGCGCCAATAATATGTAGAGGGAAAATTAAAAACAGCGAGCGACTAGTACCTTTCACGGTTTTAAATATTTTGAATATTTATTGGTTCAAAATCCCGACCCCTTTCCCCCAAAATTTCTTAAATATTTTTTAATATTACGAAAGCAAAATCATTTTTGGGGACTTTTAGTTTTTTGCCGCTTCGTGGGTACGGCGCTGCTGGCGCTTCCTTCCAACTTTTTTAATGTTTCAATTACAGAAAATGATTTTATTTAAAAGTTTGGAATGGACTTATTCAATTTAATTTTTAAATAATGAATAGTTTTAAAATCAAACCATTAAAAAACCTATGTAGGTTTGAAATTAGTTTCAAAGCACAAATTTCCACTTTATTTTTGCTAATTCGAAATCATTGTTCACGAAAATACTATTTTAGCGATGATTTCTAACTATTGTGATGTTTAATCAAAAAACCGAAATTTATTTAGCAAAAATCGATATATTAAAGGATTTTAACATGATGAAAAATATCATCGTGTATCAATTTTAATTAATTATAAGTTTAAACTAAAAAACTAAAAAAATACCATTTTTTTAATTTTATTTTTTTCTTTTTGTACCCTCTCTCGTACAGTAAAAACCGCTTATTTATAAAGTCTATTTCTCCTTCCCATGAACGTCTGAGTTTCGTCAAAAAAGTTTATGTTTTTGGTTGTCGAGCTCCCTTTAAGGCAAATTTCAAAATCACCAATATTTTGTTATGCATGGCAGTGTCTATACATTTGTAAAAAATTATTAAATTCTTAGAAACAATAAATTTAAAGGTTTTTAAAGTCATACAATGATTAACAAAATTTCTATTACGTAAAATAGATTTCTAACTCTAGTTGAAATTCACAAAGAATTTTAATGCATGTAGTTCGCTATTAAACATTTTAATTTCAATATACTATAAGTTTTTAAATTCTTAAAATTTTAAGTGAAATTATTACTGAAAAAATTGAAGCAGTAATTTCAGGAAACTTGGTCTGTCATACAAAACTTGGAAGGATAATAACAATAATTTATGCTATTTTCGGAATTCCTTTCTGTCTAGTTGTTCTGGGGCTGGTTGGAGAAGCCGTTCTAAAATACTCTCATCGACTTTGGTCTAAAATTAAAACAATATATGTACGTCTTTCTGGAAATAAAACAGGTAATATTTTTAATTGTTTTTTTAATAAAATAAGTTATCTAAAAATATAAGTGTGTAATGTTTCATTTTTCAGTAAAAAATATTCGGGCAGTTGTAAATATAATATTAACCCTATGGAATTTTTTCGTCCAAAAAGCGCTGCAAATCCGCAGAAAGACTTTCGCGTCAGTGCTGCCAAGTATTAATTCTTTGGGATTCCTTCAATATGACTGCGATCCAATCAATTATCATCATATCAATTGTAATTCATAATTGACTTGAGATTTTAATATCAGTATTTTATTAAATTGGCACTAACCCAACATTCTAACTCTACATCATAATTATGTGTGTTAAAACAAAAAATAAAATGGCGCTATCACGTCATTTTAACATTTGTTAAATTAGATTGGGGCTATTTCCCTATCATTAAGGCTGCTTCATATTTCGTACAAACTGCCCAAAGGACAAAATTGAAACGAAAAAGTCCAAAAGACAAAGTCCAAAGAAAATTTGGAAACCTGTTCATTATTCCTCGAAAGTTTCCAAAAGACTTTAGGCAAGGCTATGCTTTTTTTTGGACAATCCAACGATTCTTTCCGACAATTTTTAAGGGTTGTCTTTAGGACGAAGTATGAAAATTTTTTGCAATACTGTCCAAAGGACAGTCCAAAGTTTCCAACATTGTCCAAACCGTAAATTAAAATGCTTTAACTTTGTTTTCCTGTCCTAAGAACACTTTTGGATTGTCCAAAGAAAGATTTTGGATTGTCCAAAGGACAATTTTGGCGTCTTAAAAATTGTCCTTTGCTTTTGGACACTTTGGAAAAAGTAAAACGTTTATTCCTTAATACAGTAAAGCTTTCGGCCGATTCTTCACCCATCATCAGTAAGAATAAACATTTTAGAATGACAAATAATTACAAGTCATAATTTATAAGTATAAGGAAAGATAAAATGACAGTTACTCAATGTCACAAAATACTGAAAAAATAATAAAAATTACATAAATTATTACAATAATGAGAGGAAACATATGAAAAAGCTTACGAATAAGAAAACTATAATATATTAGTAAATTAGTATATATTGAGTAAAAAAACTTATTTAAAAGGAAAAAAAATTTATAAAAATTATAAAAATGAAAGCAATAATAAATGAAAAAACATGAGAATATAAAAGTAAAACAAATTATGATAATAAATTACAAAAAAAACTAAAAATTACAAAAAACTATAAAACTTAGAAAGAGTAATATTACCAAATTAAATAAAATAATAAGCCAATAAACTACAGGAAAAATTATAAACTTTGGACAAATTATGAACAGGTTTAAAAATTCCCTTTCGAGTTTGTACTTTGGAATTTTTCACTTTTGGAATGACCTTTGACTGTCCTTTGGACTGTTCTTTGAATTTTCATTTTGATTTTATCCTTTGTGCGAGATATGAACAAGGCTTCATTTATTTTTAGTACTGTGTAAAAAGAATTTTTAAAGAAATTTAACCCTAAAACTACGAATACTTAATGGAACTATTTCAACCTGGTCTAATTATTTATTATTTTTATTTTTATTTATTTTTTAATGTTTGCTGTAAACATTCATTGTGTGCAAACCCCTAATATTCTTGGATTGGAATTGTGTTTGATTGGCTGTGAGTTTTTATTATAGATATTCCAGAGACAGTGGCGTTTATGCCGCAGCTTGAAGCAATGTTTCCTGTGCCTGTAGCATTATTTATGGTTACTGTCTACTTACTGCTTTTTGCTTTGGTTCTTCATTTTACAGAAAAATGGGACTATTTTACAGCTTTTTATTACGGATTCATATCGTTAAGCACAATCGGTTTTGGTGATGAAAACATTACTCATCCTCTACATTCGCTACTTATGATGATTTTAGTTTTTATTGGTAAGATTAATGGTTGTGCTATTATTATGTATTGTGAATTACTGTAAAACTGGTTAAAAATAAAGAAAAATACACATTACGACTTGAAAATATATATCGTTTAAAAAAATTTTGGCAGCAAGTACGCTATAATAATTTTTGTTAATTTTTAGTTTATTTGTTAGTGTACTACAAGTGTACTGCAAACAGTTGCTTTTGTCTTACTAAATTTAATTTTCTCCAGCCTGCCTCCTATCTGCCTCTTACTTATTTCCAAAACATTTTTTGCTTCTACTTTTCTCCATCTAGCTTCCTTCATAACTTTATTATTTTTCATTGAAAACATTTTTGCTACCTACTCCCTCCGTTCACCCTGTCCCTTAGTTCACCATGCCCCTTCCCTTGCCCTCCGGTTTGCCATACTTTTTTTGTTGCCTAAAACCTAAGGTCGGATTTAACCTGTTACCGTGATGGCCTTTTCCTCAGTTGTTACGGTGAAGTCTTGGTCATACGGTGGTGGTATCTTCATCTGACCTAGATCATACCTAGGTGGTAAGTAATGCTGTGGGCGAGGTTAACTTTTTTGTAATTGCTAATGTACCCACTTTAATAAATTTAAGATGCTCGATCTATGTGCAGAAAGCTGGTATGTAAAACCAAAATCATTAGAGCTGGTGTGTAAAAATGAAATGCATGTAAAAATATGATGTATCATTTTTAGGCCTTGCTCTGTTATCAATGGTGCTTAATCTTATGAAAGCAAGATTTGAAGCCAAATATATGGCTGCTTTTGAAATATTAGAAGAAGCTTATGTTAGTAAAGCTTATGAATCAAATGCAAGTAGGTTGCCTACTTTAATATTGTTTCTTTGTGTGTGTGTGTGTGTGCGCGCTCGTGTGTGTGTGTGTGTGTGTGTGTGTGTGTGTGTGTGTGTGCGTGCGTGCGTGCGTGCGTGCGTGCGTGCGTGCGTGCGTGCGTGCGTGCGTGCGTGCGTGCGTGCGTGCGTGCGTGCGTGCGTGCGTGCGTGCGTGCGTGCGTGCGTATTTGTATATATATATTTTTTTGTTTCTGAATTGGCGTAGACTTTGTAAGAATCATTAGTTAGTTGAGATCTAGAACAATATACTTTTTGGAAAAAATTACGTGGACATTTTTATATGGGATAATGCATTTTCACTAAAAAGGGGAGGGGCCATATTCCCCAACTACAAAACAGATTAGACTTAATGATGTATCGTTGGAAAGCTTGTAGGCCATAGAATTTTGAAACAGGGGTTATAGTTATGAAAAAAACGTGACATATACATCTTTATGCTGGATCACGCATTTTTAACAGAGGGGAGATCCTATGAATTTTGCATTTAAAAAAATTTTTTGTCTCTTAATTAACTTCAACTTATTAGTAAAAATTATTGATCAATGAAAAACCAAATTATTATGTTTTTTGGAAACATCATTATGGAGATGTCATTTTGGACATATCATAATTTTTACAAAAGAGAGGCGGTCAAACTATCGAGTCTATTTTCCTCAAAACCGCAAACCGGAAAGGTTAACTCAGGTATCATTGGAAAGCTTTTAATCCCGGGAATATCGCAAGTGTGTTAAATATTTGGTTAAACAATCACTTAGATATCATGGGTGGCGCGGGAGCGCCACGGGACGATTAAGCCCCGCGGCGCCGCGCCAACCATAATCAGAGAACGTGGGTAAATTTTGAAATTTATTTTCATCTCCTCTTTCTTCTTCTTCTGCACAAACCAAATGCAAATTTTCTATAGTCCACATAATGTCCATCTCAGACTAGTCCACATCTTTTCTGTCTAAAGTAACGCCCGGGGAGAAATCGTCCTTTTTCCTGCTCTATTCTTAGAGGATTTTTTAAGGCTAGTTTATATTCTGGACAACGCATTTTCTCCAAACAGGGTAAGTGACCTCTTTTCCAACCACAAAAAAGGTGAGGCTAAATGAGGTATGATTGAAAAGCGTTTAATCCCGATTATCTCGCAAGGGGTTGCGCGACTTGAAAGAAAGGTGGACAGCTCATTTTTACAAAAAAAGCCCTTGGATTTTGTCACTTAAATTTGTTTTGTGTGTAAAACGGTTGAAAAATAAGTATAAGAAAATTTTTTAATAAAGAGTCCGAATATGTTTTGTTAGAAAAAATTAACAAGAACATCTTTATGCTGGATTGGACAACCCATTTTTCATAAAATGGCCTTCAAACTTTGTTTTGTTTTTTAAGCTGACTCAAAATTATGGGTACTAGATATTAATCGATGGAGAATAACAATGTTATGTTACATTGAAAACTAAGCCATTAGTTTTTTTGAACCTGCTCATAAAAAAACATTCTACTTGTTGACAAATTACGTAATGGACAGCTAGTTTTTAGACTATAAATAGTTTTAAAACAGTTGTTGCGATGTTTTGAGGTTCAACAACAAGACAAGTTACTACGATCATTTGGACTTTAATGTTTTTGCAAAATAAAGGAAATGTAGACAAAAATACAAAAAAATCATATGACACATATATTCTAATGGCTAACACGTTTTATTTTTAAATTTTTCTTCCGCAATTGCTTTATAATAAGAAGAATTTAAGTTTCTAAAATTCAAATCAGTTCTAAAAGTTTTAAAAAGAAAATTTACATGTTTAGCAAACAAGGAATCGGCAACTAATTTTGCGCTGTGGTTGAGCGCCCGAAATGGAGTTCGCCCCGTTGCGAATTTGGATAAAATTGGAAAAGAACAAGTACAACCGCAACAGCAAAAAACATCGTCTTATGAAGAAACCATAAGACTTTAAAAAAAACTGCGTTAATATTAATTTTATACACTGTTAAAAGTTTTGAAAGATTAAATTGTTTTTTTTAGAACGATTTGTGATTCAATGAAAATAAAAACATAAAAAATTGGGGTACAGAGTTCGTTAAAGTAAATGACATGCATTCGTTCAAAGTTGTAAAACTTAGAAGCCGAGAAACTTAGAACCTGGAAGTCTTAAGTAAAAGTTTGACTTTGTGCTTTGATTGACTTTGATTTTAGAGATTTCCATGTCGTATCCTTACGGCTGTAATTTCAAGTTCCAAGTTTTTTCGAATTCTAATACTCATTAAATGGCAATTCGTATTAGTAAATCATTGCTGATGCTAAAACATTCTAAAGTCTATACAAAAATGATATGGGCTAAAAAAAATTTCTGGTAAGCATATCTCGCGAACAGGTCGATGTATACAAATGCCATTAAAAATTTGCTTTACATTAATATATTTATCGTCCAAAATAACCTTTCTGTTAATGAGATATGTCGACATAAAAATTTTTTTCAGTCCACATCAGTTTTGTACAAACTTTGATTCTGTGCAATTGGTCACTGCATTCAACAAAATCAAAGGAAAACTATGTACGGTATAGCTTGGGTGATATGTTGCACAAAAAAATCAATAGGCTTGGGTGAATAGTTTTATTAAACATACAAGTACATTAAATTAAAAACAAAAAAGTAGACGATTTTTGAAATTAAACTTTATATTTTCCTTAAAGTATTCGCCATTTTGAAAGTTTTCATAAAACTTTTGATTGGCGGATTAGTTGTTTTTCAGTCAACAAGCAACTTATGATCTTCTTTACCAATAAAAGGTTCAGATGCTTTGGTATTGTTCTCAAGCTGAAAAAAAAATTTACGCAATTTATACGTTTGTAATCCAAATCAAATTAAACAATTTTAAATACAAAAATAAAAAGTACGTGAACAGAAATTTCAGGCGCTGGCCACAAAACTCAAAATTCAAGCAGTTTATTTCGCTAGCCGAAATATACGAAATGAGCTACTGAAGTGACGAAAGTTATATCTGGTATAACTCATGCTTTTGTTCTTAGTTAAAGTGGTAAAAAAAAATTGATTTTGTGCCTTTACTAGGGTGAAAATACAGGTTCTTAATAAAAAGCTAATTTTTTTATTTTATTATTCATGTTTTATTTAAAGACTCAGTATTTACAATAACATTGTAATGTAGTTAGTTTTAAGGTAGTCAACTTTTGGAAAAAAGATCGTTTGGAAAAGTTACTATAAAAAAAAGAAATTACGCCTAGCTTTTTAAAAATTAAGTTTCGAATTTCGTACAGTTCTAATCTAATCAGTATTTCATAAATATGACTATTTTGTCCTAAAAATTTCAAGGCAATAAAAGTGGTGGCTTTTTAACATTTATCTGGGCTGTGGTGTGTTTCATAACCATGAATTTTCGAATTTTTTAGTTTGAAGCACATTTAAAAATAACTATTTTGAGTTTTATGCCAATCTATAAACGCCCTGCTTTTGTCGCCTTTTTTTTGGGAAAAAAGCCCTTATTATTTAATGTTTCGAATAAATTAACTTAATTAAAATCTTAAGCTATTTAGATTTCTTAATGCTTTCTGATTATTATCGCGTTGCAGACACGGAATGCAAATTGCGTTTTTTGTGTATTGACACGTCGTAATTAAACCGCTCATCATATAAGTATATCGGGCGTAGTAAGCACGATATTTACAAGTTATACGGTGGCGTACGGTTTTATAATATTTACTTTGCTGAATGCCGTATATACTTTAATTTACATGTCAAATAATAAGATGTGCGGTTTAATTTCGATATTTGTATAAGCGAACAACCTATTTTGAATAATGCAATCAATTTTGAGCTTTATTTTAGTGCGTTGTTTTTGTATTTCAGACGTGTTTGTTCGCCTAAATAATAAATAAACATGAATTAATATTATTAAATTCCGTCTGATTTTTCATTACTAGCTTTTAGTTGTTCTCCTAAACTATTTAAAATACCAGATTTTAATTATCTTACGATTGAAAGTTCCGTTTGCTTCCCTCTGTACAGATATTTCATTGGTTTGCTTGTCTTTTTCCGTTTTTTCATCGTCAGGTTTGGGTTGTAGATAGGCCTGTTTCAGCGTCTCAAAGGCAGCCATGTATCGAGCTTCCATTCTGGCAGCGATAAGATTTAAATACATAGATACCAGGGCTAAACCTGCAGAAATTCATAAAATATTTTAACAAAAAAAAAACGAACAAACAAACACTTTCTTTATTTACTGCTGTAGAAATCTTTAAGACTGAACAACTTCCGTTTAAATGGAAGGGTTTCAACCATCGTAAAAAAACTAAAACCCAAAAAAAAAATTTTACATCTGTCCAAAGGACAGTTTCAAAGGACTTTTGAACAACCCAAAGGGGTTCTTTGGGCAATTTCGGTGGGTGTTGCAATTTTAGGTGGTGCAATTTCCATTTTGGACTTTGGACACTTCGGACGTAATATGTACCAGGCTTAAGAGTTTTTCCTGTGAAATAAATATCAAAAATTGAAAGTCTTTATAAATTAAAATTAATTTTGAGGAAATTTTAAAATAGGGTAAAAAAAACTAAAGAACTAAAAACTGGAAGAAGGGAAATTTCACAAGTAAAATAATTAATTTTTAATTATATTTTTTTAAAATAAAAAAAACACACTATATTTAATTATTAATGTAAATCTTTTTCTTGCCTCAGTTTTTGAAGAGTTTGGCAAAAATCTGCCGATTTTTCTTTTTTTTCTGCCGAGGTTTTTTGCTTTAATTTTTGCCGAGTTTTGAAAAAATAGTTTTTTTTGGTCGAAATTAGAGTAAGTCCAAAACTAGGTCAGGTATCTGAAATAACAATTTTTAACAAAATAGTTTGCGCTGAAAAATAAATCAAATTATACAAAATTAGCAATAACAACAAATAAATAATTTTGAAAAAGAAATGAAACGAATATGACAGAGTAGGTTTTTTTGGTTTGTTAGTCTAAAACAAGGGCTATAATCAAACACAAAATATTTTTCCAATGCTATTTATCTTATGCTAATTTTGGTGTAAAAAATAGATTTTAACAGAGTTTTTTTATGCTTTTTGGTCATTTTTGAACTAAACTATTTTGAGAATTTTGGATCAAATCAGAACATTTAAGATATTTCTAGAAAGCCGAGAATACATGGAATATTTTAAAATTCGTTTTGCAAGTTAAAAATAAGTTTTAAAAATCCTGATCATGTGGAGAACTGCACTTTTAAAAAGAAAAATAAAAAGGCTAAATTTACCAAAAATTGTAATGCACATTGTGACCATTGAATAGCTGAGCTTGGTGTTATTCACATCTCCAAATCCAATCGTACAAACGGAAATTAATATAAAATAAAATGAGCGAAAATAAGTCCAATCATCCTCCATTAACAACATCAAACCACTGGCGAGGGCAACGTAGAAAAGAACCGTAAAAATAGCCAAAGATAACGGAAATGAGGCTTTAACGTCTTGACAAGAACTACCTGTTATATTAATTTTTCCTCTACGATTTCTCCACAGTACCTTTTTAATAAAATAAATAATCATCCGTCGAATATAACTAAGAATTATTAGAATGTATTCTCCTAGAAATTTTATCACCATTAAAAATAGAGGAATACCGATTAAAGAATAAACTACCGTTATAATTCTTCCAACTTCCGTTGTACAATAAACGTTTCCTAAAAACATGTTACTTAGCGTTTATACGAAACATATTAATGTAAATAACCTGCAAAATAAAAAATTTATTTGGGCTGTCTTGATGATTTTAAGATAGTACTAAATTGTATTATTATTCTTAGTATCTAGGCTAATAAAATAGAAATATTCAAAACAGAATCATTCTATAAATATTTCAACCCGATAACATTGTTTGCTGTTTTTTAGGAATGGCCAACAATTATATAATTCTGAAAGCCCGGTTGCTAAATATTTAAACATACGCATTTTTATTTTAGCTTTAAAATTTTGTTGGGGTTGAAGAGTATATACACGATTTTCGAGTTCTGCGTAATCTGTTTTTGATTTTCTTCCCATTAACTCATTTACAAACTTTTATTTAAAATAAGAGGGTGTCTTTATAATCATGAGAGTATGAGCTTTTAATATGGCGAAAAAAATCGTTGGCTTTTCCAACTTATTATTAATGCTGCACTGTATTGTAAACCCATTTATCAGAAATCGGCTGGTATTTGAAAATGTCGTAGTTTTTGTCGAGAAAAACCGAAATATCAAGTTTTTTAATGTTTGAGTTTTGTAATAAAAAATAATTTTAGACGAAGATTAGGAATTAATTTGTTTCAATACTTTTTAAACTTTTTTATTGATTTTTACTACAAGAAACAAATTTTAGTACAATGTAAAATTTTTATCACGCTGTACTAGCACTAAGTCAAGTATAAATAGTTACAAAGAAAATGTATTTTTAAAAAACTTGAACTTACCGTATCCAATTGTTGTCACAACAGTGAAGCAATAATATATTCCTGTAAATACACTCCAACGGAATGGATTATTTTCCTTTTGGTGATAAAGTCCAATCTCAATGTCATAATCAACGAACAAATTAATTAAAGTTTCATTAAGTTCCGTGTCAGAAAATGAATCATACGAATATTCGTTGAGAATATTTAAAATCCGTTGGCTGTAGTTCTGTCTGCGTAGTTGCGCTTTCGTTTGTTCCATGAGAATATTTTTGTCTTGGGCTGGTTTTTCCACAGCATTAAATGAAAAACCTCCAACTACGCATATCAGTATGAAAAGTAGAAACAATAGAGGATTTTGAAGGGAAAATTTCTTATAACAATTCCAGCAGGCACGTATGGAATTTTGTCTGGAAATCTTTCGCTGTGCTGGCTTAGTTTCTGTAAAAAACGATAATATCGATAAAACTTTAATTGGGTAATTGCATCAAAAATATGATTAGCAAGTGTATTTTAATTCATAAGTTTCAAAACCATAATTGGGTGTTCAAATAAAACTATGACATATTGTCTTAGCCAATGCTACAAGGCTTTTGTTATATATATCCGTCTTTGATGTAACAAATAAAGAAAACAGTCTTCCAGAACAGAAACTACACAACAAACATCCCAACAGACACACAAAACAAAACATACAAATCACTAAAACAATAAATCGACATAAACACAGTCACAAATCACAATAAAAACACTCCACTAAACCCAATACTCTAAAAAAAGCACCGGCAATAAACAACGAGAAAAAAATCTTCCTCGCGGGATCAGGAGAACCCTCGCCCTACTTAGGAAGGGGGGAATTTCCTTTCCTCTACTCTTACCTACACAAAATCAATCCAACTCAATACACATTACGAAACTATGCCCGTTATGCAAAACACAAACACCCACAACACAAAATATCTTTTCAGATGCACGCAAATTAAGACGACTAAGACCTCTGAGCGAACTCCGCTGCAATGGCTGATTTCATCCGAGAGTGGGAAGAACGGGAGGCAAGGCGATGAACATGCCAGGCGGGCCAGAACGAACTTGATGGAAAGATCGTTTTTGGCAACCAACTACAGGTTAAATTCCTATATAAGTCAACGTTTTTCAATAAACAAATTTTTTAGCGCTTGGATATTTTCACTTCTATTTTGGGTCATCACATATAATTTTGATTAGTTAGCATTTTTAAGAATACATGAAATTACTGATTAATTAATTAGTAAATAAATAGATTAATTATTAATTAATTTGATGTATTCTGAGCATTTTTGTATTATTTAGCATATTATTATCTCACAGACATAGAGACAATGAAAAATGTAATAGCCCTGTAACAGTGTAACGTTATATATTTTAAGTGTAATATATTAGCTTTGTGAATAATATTACGAATAAGAATGAAGAGTTATATTCGACAAATAATAAACTTTTTTTCAATTTTTTAATACACCGAAAAATTTAGCAAACTTTTGTTAGATATTTACAAAATGATTCAAAGCTGCAAAATTTGACTAAAATAGTATAGTTACGTATTAGACAGCATTACTAAACTCTAAAAATTTTTTTAATAGACATAAAAAAATCTTTAGGTAGGTTTAATATAAGTTAGTGAATTGAAAAAATTCCAGATACGATGGGATTTTTTTAATTATAGGCAAATAAAACCTAGGTGACCTCGATGATTTGAAGTATTAAAGCGACTATTTAACAATAAAACCATTTAAAATTTTCAGCAGAATGGTTTAGTATTAAAGATAAAATACCAAAGTTTAATAATTATTTATCAAATCACTTAATTTGAAACAAAACTGTAGTTTTAAAAAAATAAATTTGACTAAACCTAAAGGTTGTGTGGAAGCCCCAAATCTAATAATCCAAGGTTTGTGGATAAATTCCGTAAACGTATCAATTTGAAATAATGACTTTCTAATTTTTTTGCTTTTTCTTAAAAAGATAAGTCGATTTGCAATTTTCTCTTGTAATAATGCTAATTTTATTTTTTTATTTTTTCATTTAACACAATTATAAAAATAATGCAATAAAAATGAATTACGGTTGTTTATTTAAAAATAAGGAGAAGTAAATATAATTAATATCAAAGGTAGATAATCTAATAAAGGTATGACACAGCAGTCTGTAGCAGCGTGCATCATAAAATCCAATTCGGGCCGCACGTCCAACCGGAAGCCGCACGTCCGGCCAGAAGCCGCACGTCCGGCCAAAAGCCGCACGTCCGGCCAAAAGCCGCACGTCCGGCCAAAAGCCGCACGTCCGGCCAAAAGCCGCACGTCCGGTCAAAAGCCGCACGTCCGGCTAAAAGCCGCACGTCCGGCCAAAAGCCGCACGTCCGGCCAAAAGCCGCACGTCCGGCCAAAAGCCGCACGTCCGGCCACAAGGGAGTTAATTTTGCTGCATTGCGTTCTTGTTATTTTTACCATAGTGGTGTGACGTGGCCGACTGCTCTGGCGAATATATTATTTACATTTTTCTTGTGTGAATTATTTAAACTTTTATTACGGTCGTAATAAAAGTTTAGATTATCCACCTTTGATGATACCAATAAAATACACGTCAAAATAACAATAAAATACAACACTAAAAATATTCAATTTGTGATTTTCGATTTAGCGTATCCTGAATAATGCACACTTTTTTAAACAAAAAAGAACTTAATTAATAAAAAAGATTCAAACCTTTTGTCAAATATGTTTTAGCGAGATTCGAACCTATTTATTGCTGTAGTGAAGAGAACAAGTTCACTGGACTTTAACCTCTAACCACTGGACTACTGCGCATCGTAGTCAATGGTCTTAAAATGTATATTTAAATAAGACGGTTCAGTTTGTAGTTTTTTTGGCGTCAAATCAAAAAATTAAAAGAAAAAAATTGATTAATGTACAGATTTTAAGGAAAGTTTGGAATTAGTTAGATATAAGCCTGCACAATACCTTGGATTGTATTCAATTAAAAAACTAATTCAGGATTTATTTATTTGCATTTTTAAATTTTTTTTCTTCGATTTTTTCAATTATTTTTAAATTTTTAATTCCGTTTTATTTCAAATTACCAATAAAATTTGTCCCTTATTTTTTATTAACTTTCCATAAAATTTTAGCAAAAACTGTACTTTTCAAATTTTTTAAAAGAACAAAAACTGTTTTTGACCTTTAAATTGTGTAGCTCAAAATGAAACAACCGGAAAAAGATGGAATTATCACCGTTGAATACATCATAATCTCAGCATTTGATCGTATCAAACTGTTTTTCGCCAAAAATTAATATCTAAGTTGATGTTTAGCTTAAAGTAAATATTGTTAAAACTGTGGTGTTCTACCTTGATAGGCATAATTAATTACTCAACATGGCTTACAAATTACTCAACATGAAAATAAACACTGACTTTAAATTAGCTTGAGTGTTATTATTATGTAGAATTTTTTAGCTTACGGTCAAATATAGCTATAAAAATTCAAAATCAAAACTTTGGTAAGTTCAAAAATTCCATTTGATCAGAAAAATACTTTACAATATTCAATTTTATTTCATATGCTAACAAATAAAAATATATTTCATTATATTCGATA
Source organism: Microlaimidae sp. YZB2_3 (assembly GCA_030248175.1). NCBI lineage: Eukaryota > Metazoa > Nematoda > Chromadorea > Desmodorida > Microlaimidae > Microlaimidae sp. YZB2_3. Next base: position 31,111 of record JASAMX010024445.1, read on the forward strand.
TTTCACAAAAAATAATATAAAAAACAGAAACAATTTTTTCATATACAAGGACAAGCCAGAAAGAAGGAAACTGAACAATTTAATAACTTTAACAGGCCGGGTCAAGCAGCTAATATTTATTTCACTTTTCAGCGTCATCCACTGATTAAACTTTATGCGGGCCATCCATTAAAAAACTTAAGTCCGCCGCTGAAATCCGACCTATTTAAATTTCGATGGGAATAGTTCCACGAAATCCCTTTCCAAGTACATTATTAATGTTAATCAATTTAACTGTAAAAACACATAATAGGCTAGTAGAATCTAGCTGACCTCGATAATTGCACTATTAAATCGATTATTTAACAACAAAACCATTCAAAATTTCTAACGAAAGCGGTTAATAATAAAGGTGAAAACCCCTTTTTTAATAATTATTTATCAATTTACTCAATTTGAAATCCAAATGCAAACTTTTAAAGGGCTAAATTTGGTTAATTTTTGTATACTTTATAAAAAGGTGGAATTAAAAAAAATTCTGCGATTTTATTTGTTTTTTTAACGTCATAACCGCATATCGGCAAACTAATTTTCGACGTCAGCCAGATATAATTCAACCATAAGTGCTTTTATCATGCGGTTTTAATTTTCGGTCTTCAAATAATAATATTTTTGATAAGAAAATTAGATTGTCCTGTTAAAATAGTTTATAAACCTTTAGATCAAAATGTAAGCTTTGTAACCTGTCTTAGGCTTAGGCCAATGGGTATTAAAATTTAAATTACAAAATATAAACTAAAAGAAAGCAAGAACTAAAAGTAAGAACTAAAAAAAGAAAGAAAGCAGTAAAAGAAAAAAAGAAACTAAAAGAAAGAAAGAAAGCAGTAACGTTTTCACAAAAAACGTTTTCACCAAAAATTTGACTCCGCACCGCACCTTTAAGGGGCGGAGCTCCAGAACTCTGAAACTCCCTTTTAAAAAGTAGAATAATATTGGAGCGTAATATTGGAGGTTAGATAAATTAGTAGTTGAGATCAGGAATGTTCTGAAACAGAGCGAATCTCCGCTTTCAGGAGCTGTGGACCAACCCCTGGAGCTTCAAAGCTCTTCATTTAATTGCTTAACTAAAGCTAAAGTCTTCCAGGCTAAAATTAAGGGCGTGACCGCTCTCGGCCAGGAAGAAGTAAAAAATAAACCCGTGAGCGAGAAAAATTAAAAAAAAAATGTTTTCAGCGGTTATGTAACCAATTATTATTTAGTTGCGTCAAGTGTTTCTCTGCATGTGATATTTTCTTAAAATATGAGTGGTTACTTTACTACTCATCTATTTTCACCCTGATAGAATTTATCTTTAATTTATTGCATAATTGAAGAGTAATGCCATAAATTATTTTTTAATTTTTTTGTATAACTTCGTGACTTATGCTTTTCTCTATGCTTATGTTTTTTTTCTATTTTATAGAAAATTTACTATTTACTTATTATTTTGCTGAAAAGTGAAATAAATATTAGCCTGTTAAAATTATTAAATTGTTCAGTTTTTTTGCATTCTGTCTTTCTGGCTTGTTGGACTTGTTCTCTTCACTACAGCAATAAATAGGTTCGAATCTCGCTAAAAGATATTTGACAAAAAGTTTGAATCTTTTTTATTAATTAAGTTCTTTTTTGTTTAAAAAAGTGTGCATTATTCAGGATACGCTAAATCGAAAATCACAAATTGAATATTTTTAGTATTGTATTTTATTGTTATTTTTACGTGTATTTTATTGGTATCATCAAAGGTGGATAATCTAAACTTTTATTACGACCGTAATAAAAGTTTAAATAATTCACACAAGAAAAATGTAAATATCGCTCATTTGTGGTTCGGGGTGAAAGTCCCCAGCCAAAAGCTGAATTTAACCTTAAAAGATCCGGTAGTGAACCATGGGGATGCACCCTTAGTTTTCTAAGGCCCCCGCCAGCTGAGACGTTTTTTGCAAACTCTGTTTGCAAATGTTTCGCTGGGTTCATTACTTTGATCCAAGAGTCAGCTCTAAAGGCAATCGCTCAAGGATCCGCCAGGTACCACCTTTTGTGGGTGCGGGGTGAAAGTCCCCAGCCAAAAGCTGAATTTAACCTTAAAAAATGTAAATAATATATTCGCCAGAGCAGTCGGCCACGTCACACCACTATGGTAAAAATAACAAGAACGCAATGCAGCAAAATTAACTCCCTTGTGGCCGGACGTGCGGCTTCTGGCCGGACGTGCGGCTTCTGGCCGGACGTGCGGCTTTTGGCCGGACGTGCGGCTTTTGGCCGGACGTGCGGCTTCTGGCCGGACGTGCGGCTTCTGGCCGGACGTGCGGCCCGAATTGGATTTTATGATGCACGCTGCTACAGACCGCTGTGACATACCTTTATTAGATTATCCACCTTTGTTAATATAATTTTAAATAAAAAAGCGCTTCATTTTTTAATTTTTTACAGGATTTTTTTCAATCTTAGTAATGTTTTAGCCATTCCAAATAATTATTAATTGACTGCTTGGCAGTTCTCTAAAATCAAAATTTGCGTATTTATAGACCGAATTTCAGTTACATTTGCAGTTTAAAAGTATTATCAGAAAATTAAGTCCGCTTGGAGCACACTAAAAGATTTTAAATAAAATTTTTACTGGGTTTTGGCACAATACCTTTGTTGTTTTATTTGTCGTTACTTCATGGTATTTCGCTTTAGTTTTTGTATATTTTGTAAAAAGGCGGAATTTAAAAAAAAACTATGCGTTCTTATTCGTTTTTTTTAAACGTCATAACAGCACAATTTTAATTGGTCCACTCACGTCTCTGATACAACTTAAAGGTATGTACATAAGCCAGATATAATTCGACCATAATAAAAATAAAACTGAATAACAGAAAAACTTGTCATAAATTGTTTTTCTTTTTGTTTTCCGCGCAGCTACATATTGTTATAATAGAACTTATGACACATCAAAATGAGAATATTTTAACGTGCAGCGGTCTCTCCAAAGTATTCCATTCAACCGGCGTTATATAGGTCACTTACGATTTCAATCTATTAAAAAGTTATGAATTTTTAAACATTTTATTGGGATTATAATTCGGACATTTTTTGTTGTCATAAGTAATCATTTTGTTTTTTAAACTATGTATCACGAAATTTTTGTTTTATGTTTTACAACTAACTGGTTATAAATTTTTAACTCACCTTTGTATGTATTTTCACAGAAATTCAAGGAAACTGACGTTTTTTTGTAGGTTTCGTGGATTTTGTTTGGTTCAATTTTTCCTTTTAGTATGTATTTAGTCATTTTAATAGCAATCGTAGTCGTCTTTAAACCAAAATTGACCTTTTGCTTCTGAATCATTCCCTGAATATTAAAAATTTTATAAAAAAATATCTTTAATTTTTAATATTAAATTAATACTGATACATAGTTTTAGTAATTAAATTACTTTTTTACTTTTTATTTCATTGTTTGAAACATGAATAAAATGTTTTATTATTTTAAAGTGTTAGAACCCTTAACTTAGCTTGAGCCGTAACTAGGGAACTTGATATCATCGCTATAATTTATGAGAAATATGACCCGTCAAATAGGAACTTTTAAACTTGGAAATTTGTTTAGGTTTGGGTTTACACTTAATTTCTAAAACTTAACACAGAAGGGTTAAAGTTTCATCTATTTTTAGTTTCAAAATTTCCCGACTTCAAGATCCCCAGAATTTAGAGTCATTATTGTGTTTTTGGTGGTGATGGTGTTGTTTTACTAAATATGACCTACCTCAAAAAACAGATTTATGGGCTGGCGGTTCCATCACGAAATAAATTTCTTCCAATTTAATGGCATTTTATTCATTTTTTTACACTTAAAATTATTCAATATTTAAAAAAATTGAGTATAATTATATTATTTTTATTATAGTATTTTATAATAGTATGTTGTATTTATTGTATTTGTTGTATTTATTTATGTAGTATTTATATAATAGTATGTATAATAGTAATTCCTATTCATTAAGAGCAGCAAATTATTAAAATACGTTATCCCAAAGTATTGTAAATTCTCCATTTAAAATTTTTACGATAAAAATTAAAACTGAAAATTTTGGCAAATTTTTAAGATTTAGCAGACACATTTAGTAGATTTTGGGCTCTTTTTTTCACTTCTCTTTATTTTATTATACTATAAACATGTATTTTAAAAAATCAGCGGTATATATTAAATTAAAACATTACAAAACATTTTTTTGTTAACCCATCTAGTTTATATATTATGAAAAACTTAAGCTACACATAAAGAACTCAAAACAGTGCTGTAACCAAATATATATAATACATTAATCTATAATAATATATAGTTTTTTTTATATTTTTGGTTTAACGTTTGAAAAAAAATTGGTATTGTTTTAATATTGTTGTTAATTCCCCATTTTTTTTTAAAATAATCATTTTATAATGAATTTTGATTTCGCGACGGTGCCGTGGACCCAAAAGTTTTGTTATGCTATGTAGGTCAGTGTTTTTTAAATGGCTTGTTACTAGTGTTTTTGTGGCAAATAATTAGAAATATTTGTATATTTGATGATTGTTTGTGTTTAAAAATGGTTATCCTAAACAAATTCAGTCATTTAGTGCAAAGATTAATAAAACTTTATAGAAAAAAACATGGGGTCAAAAGTTTTGCCACTTTATACTATTATTAAAATAAATATTACAACGTAGTACCCTTTTTCCAAACAAAATAAAGTTTGCGGTTATGTTTGTTTTTTTTGATTTCGTTTTTATTTTGTTTTATAACAAACTTTTTATTTTCTATTATAATTTAGTCTATGGAGCTGGAGTTAGTAGGGAACTTGGAACCGTTGAAAAAATTTTTGTATTTGAAACCTCGCAAAGAAGAACTTTGTTCCGAAGCTAAAACAATGGTTGGAGGGGATAGTTTTAGGATTTAGCATAAGCTTAGAATTACGGTTTTAGTGATTTCACACTTTCGGCTTCCATTTTTTCACTTCGAACTCCAAGTTACTAAGTTTATGCTCCAAGTTTCAGCTCTAATCACTCTAGGCTTCAACGCCCTAAATCACACAAAAAAAGGCAATAATCAGATAACAAGAAGTTACACTGTAGGTTAAAATCGAAAATTATGAAATAATTTACGCTGGATTGTTTATATAAAAGGCATTTGAATAAAAAAGGTTTAATACTTTAAAAAATATTACCAAAAATTCAAGCTAAAAAAGCTTTAAAAAAATGTGACACCATTAATGTCACATCTCTATATGACACGGCAGAGCGTCACGTTGAGTTTAGCCTGTTTAATCTGATTTACTATTTTCTGCGTTACTAAATACTGAAAAAATAATAAAATTAAGAATGGAAATTGCACGTTTGATTTTGTTGTACAATTTTTTCATACATATTGTGAAAATAATTTTTAAGCAAAATATTGTTGGTATTTTGTTGTGTGGGATGGCAATAATATTCTACGGTGTCCGAAGCTATAGGTATAGGAGCTTGGGTCAAAAAAGGGTTTTACAAAACATTTTGTCGTCGGGGTTATAACATTATGAAATATTTAAATTGTTTTTTCTTATTATAAAATTATAACTACAGTATGATGTTGATCGCTAAAATTACTTGATAGTTTGATAAAAAAAAGTGGATAAATTTAGTTTCTCATAATTGCCCAAACAAATTAAATCAATTAAAAACTTTAAAACAGCAATAATAGAAGCGTTATTGTGGTGTTTTTACAGCTGAAATTACTTTTGATGCGTTTGCTGTTCATGTACGCATTAAATAAGAGCATTTTATTTTTAGAAAACTAATCAAAAAAGCCTCGGAATGAATATACACTGTAGACGAAAAGTAGATTCTAACAAAAATTTTTTCCAAATCTTGGTGCTAAGTGTTTAGAGTCGTAAATTAGAAACTTAGAGCCGCCAGAAATTTTTAACACCTTGGAGCTGCGAACAATTGGAACTTAGAGCTCTTAAAAAGATTGGTTTGGGATTAGATTTAGGCTTCACTAACACTTAGGAATAGGTTTTGTGAAGTTTTACTTTTGGCTTCAAGTTATTTTTGATTTAGGTTCATTAGAGTCGAGGGAACTTAAAGCAAAAATTAAGGAACTTGAAGCCGTAAATGTGAAACTTAGAGCCGTAAATTGGAAACTTAGAGCCAAAAGTAAAAATCGCTATAACGTGTACCTAAGCCTAAGCGAAGCATAAATCTAAGCCTAAACCAATTTTTTCTTAAAGGCTCTAAGTTCCCATTGTCTGTGGTTCTAAGTTTCCAAAAAATTCCTTTAACACAAAGTTCCCAGTTTGTGGCTCTAAAAACCCTGTGCCTTATTTTTGCCCCCCTTTCTTTCGGCTTCATCGACTCTAAGTCCAAACCTTCACCGTTATTGGATGAACTTTGTTCATTTTAGACTGAGTGAAATTGCTTTTGCTTTCTTCCGGTTTCTACATAAATCATTGATGGATAAAGTGTGTTTAAGTTCTACTTCTTTCTGGACGGAGGTCGTTTTTTATATTGTAATTTTTTAATTATTGGGTTATTTATTCTAGTACAATAATATAGCAAGTTTTTTCGACCACAATTCTATGCGATCGATGGATCAACTTTACTCGTGTAAAAAATATCTGGTTTACCATTTTAAAAGGGTTAAAAATTAGTAAGACTGACTGCGCAATAGCTCGGCTTTAGCCATATAAAACGAAAAAAAATTTGTTTATCTTGGTTTTAACATGATATTGTAGTTTTGAATGATAAACTTTTCAGTTTCAACTTAAATAAACTTAAATTACTAAATGTATTACTACTAGACATGAATTACTTAATGTTCTACTTATCGTGGACCCCACTGCCATATGACGACATACAAATTGTACAACAAATGTAAAAATTGACGATATTTTAAGTTTGAAAGGATATCTATAAGTATGTTTATCCATTATGATCATTAAAAAATTAATAAAACAGAACTTTACGAATTATGAGCTGAGATTAATTTGACCATTGGATAAAATTTCTTGTTGGTTATTTTACAAAATAATACTTTCAAAATAATTTTAGTATATAATTTTTAGATCGGTGCATAAAGTATGCACATCTGTTATCTTTTAAATGAACATTATAAAAACTATTTAATTTCTGAATGAAGAATGTTAAATTATTTTACGTTATTAGTTTGGAATATTTTCGGCTAGGTTCCAAACTTTTTTTATTTGAAAAATGTACGGTACAATTATACACAAAGGTTAAACATTGATGTATTTTAATAGCTAATAGCGATGATTTTAACGCTTAAGTTTTTATTTTTTTTAATTGACGGAACTTACAGTCAACAATTGCCGAGTAGTTATTGCAACATTTAATCCTTAAATATGTAGACTGGTTTTGAAAATAAAGAAAAAATTTGATTGTTTGTTTAAAACCTAGAACTTCCAATTTATTAAAGGAGCTTTTTTTCTAAAAATATTTTTTTTTTAAAACAAATATTTATGATGACATTTTTTTTTTCAACTGTGTCACTTGGTTTTTTTAACGAAATCGCAATTTGGTAATTTGTTTTATTTTGAAAATTTTTTACTAACCTTAGAAAATACTAAAATTGATTAAAATTTTGTTTTGTTAGGAAACCAAAAGTTTAAAAAAAATCCAAATACACGATGCGCTCAACTTTGTATTATTATAAAGTTAACTCAGTAAAAAAATTAAAAAAAGAGGTTCAAATATCGTTGTAAATAAGCTATACGTTGTGAACCTGGTGTTTTTAATAGCAACTTTATTTAACAACAAGAAATTTATAAAAAATATCAGGAAAATATCAGGAAAGAGTGCGGAGCGCTCTTTTATGTACGATGGGATAATTTTTTAACGAGAAATTTTCCATGGTGACTGCGACGCGTGCTAAACACTGTTTTTGTACCATATTGACGACGTGTGACTGAATTTATACTGGTGTATTACCAGCTGATTAACTCATGCTAAAAATTAATCCACTAATTCGTGGGAATTTCGTAATATCACTTTCATTAATGATTAAAAAACGCAAACTAAATATTGTCTCTATTGGATTTTGTTTTTCTGAAAATTTATTATCAATTTGCAGGTTTTAAAGAGACTTGTTCAGTCTTTTCTGCAGCGCTGTAGTTTCATACTAAAGATGAATTCTATTAGGGTGAAAATAGATGAGTGGTAAAGTAACCACTCGTTCTTTGAGAAAATATCACGTGCAGAGAAACACATGACGCAACTAAGTAATAATTGGTTACATAACAGCTGAAAACTTTTTTTTTAATTTTTCTCGCTGGGGGGTTTATTGTTTATTTCTTCCTAGCGGAAAGCGGTTACGCCCTTAATTTCAGCCTGGAAGACTTTAGCTTTAATTTATTTAATATAAAGCTTTTTTTCGAAACTTTTTTTCTATTTTTGCTAGAATATTAACATTGTTTAAATTTTTTGCATATGAGCAGAGTACATTTATATATTTATAAAGTCGTAGCGTCGTTAAATAACTTATATAGTTGTGTTTAAAAGATTTTGTCTTTAAACGCGAGTTTTATATTTAGTTTTATTTTTTTATTTCAATTGGTATTATGAAAATTAACTTTTTGTCTTAATCGATTATCCTCGTTTTTTATTCTTAAAACAGCAGTTTCAGGATAATGTGATTGAAGTCACTCGACAGCAAAACGTTGTAAATTTTTTCGGCGAGGCGAAAAATCTGAGCGGTACAGTAATATATTTCTAACCGTTTCGCTTTCGTATCACTTAAATCCCACTAGTTCCTTCGTTCAACGCTGTTGCATAGTAGCACAAAAGAGTCAACGCTGTTGCACAGTAGCACAAAAGAGTAGTAAAAATCACGGTTTTCTTTCATAAAAGTCTCGGTAGCTATGTAAACGCCGTTCTATACCCGCATCCGAGGCACCATTGCAACCTTTTTTCACAACCAGTGGTCATCCTTTTTTTGGGTAGTTAAGAAAAAACAGTCAGGTTTGATTTTGCGTTCGCACGTTAACACAGAACAATTATTTTATTTAGTTTCATAAGTTTTAGACGTTTCGGTTGAAAAAGTATTGTTTGATTTAGTGGAATCAAATTCGGTTTTAATCGTTGAAGCGAAAATGTTTTTTGTTCTACGTTTTTTTGTCTCAATTTTCGCCACCCTTTTGTCCTTGGATTTTTTTTTCGGTGCGAGCTTCTAATCACAAATCGTGTGTTAGTAAAGTCAACATTGCCAATCGGATAAATGTAAATCATAGTACTTAATATAAGCTAAACAATTTCAGTTGTCGACTATTAATTATTTTAGTACTTAATATAAGTTAAATGTTTAATAATGTCGACTGTTAGTTTTTCGATTTTCTTTCTGTCGTGGTTCCTGATTTTGGTACTAGTTTATTTTGAGTTTGAAGTTCTTGAACCATAAGTTCCCATCGATCGACGTGAATTTTCTCAACGACTTCCAAAGCTTCCAAATATCTCGATTCAAATCTTGCTTGAATCAGATTAAGACACATAGAAACCAAGCCAAAACCTAAAATAAAATTTGTTGAACAGGGGCCTGTTTTATAAAAATTGCGTGTAATTAATTTACAGCTGTAAATTAATAAACGCATATTTTTCTTTTGTATTTTTTAAATAAAACGTATATTAATAAAATTGCGTTTACAATTTAAAAAATTACATGTCTTTAAATTCCGTAAATTCCAGGGTTACGTACGGATTTTTTAATTAATAAAATAAGAAGAAATTAAAAGCGTTTATTAATTTACAATTACAAAAATCTTTATGAAATAGGCCCCAGGTAAATAATAGTTATGTTCCCCGGAACTCCGAGCTCCGAAGCTCCGGAGCTCCGCCCTATTTTTTTACCAACTTTATGAATAATTAAGGAGTGATTCCATGGATAATTTTGTCAAAACTATTTTTTTGAAAATTAAATTTTTTTAAAACGCTAGAAATATTATTATAAATGCAGACAAAGTAGATTTAAATGTTTTTTAAATTTAAATAAGCTTAAAATCGCTAATTTAAAAAGCGGAGCTCAGGAGCTCCTTCTGCTTTAAATAGCCGGAGCTCCGGAGCATGATTATTGAGGGTAGAAATATCACTAGTAAATAATATCAAGATGACCTTGTGAAAATGTAAGAGGAACATAAAAAATCCAACGAAAAATTAACGATTTAACGTTCTTGTGTAAATGATCCTTATAGACAAACCAGCTGACTTCACTAATTTACAGTATTGTATAGAATATTTAACAATAAAGCAATTTAAAAATTTTCTTGTGTATCCGTGCGTGGGCGTGCATGTCTTAATTGTATGTTAAATTCAAACAGATATACCAAAAAAGACAATGGCCATGTTTAATAGCGATGCAGTTTCTGTGGACGCTGTGATATCTCCAAAACCAATGGTGTACAAGGAAGCGAACATAAAATAAACGGATGTGGTGAAAGTCCATTGTTTTTCAATCAAAAGAAAAAACCCAGCTGATAGGAGAAGATACGCCATAACTACTAGAATTGCCAAAGAAATCGGAAAATTGGCATCTGAATCTGGTACTTCGGCCACTGTGGTAGGCATTTCTAAAAGTATATCTCTGCTGTTAGCTTTATCAATGAAGTTTTTTTACTATAGTGTTTTTCACTACTTAAAAAATCTACATTACAAACGTACAATTTTTAATATATGCCTATTTTGATTGTTTTTACTCCGTTATGGACCTTTTATTTTTTAAGTGTATTAATTTTTTAAAATTAACGAAATAAATAGTATCACGGGTGGCGCGAGAAATCCACTGGTCGATGTAGCCTCGCGACGACGCTCAAACAGAATTAGAGAACGTGGGTAAATTCTGGGATTTAGTGTCTTCGTCTTCGTCATTATTCTATAGCTTATATATTATAATCAATATTTCTCGCTCGATAGTGATTTTTTGGATATAATAGTAGCATCTTCGGAAAGTGCAGAAAGTTTTCCAACTTTCTTAGAAGCTATTTTTTATATTTCCTTGTTATTGATCAAAATATTGATTACAAATAATAATAATAACTTGTTATTGATCAAAATATTGATTACAAATAATAATAATACAAAATATTGATTGCAAACAATAAACGAAAAACTTCAGACCCCAAAATAACATCACTATGAATAAAGCAGGAAAAAAGAAAATATGTACCCACCAGCGTACGTTTGGACTAAAAAAATGTGGTTTTTAGGCTGGACTGAAAAAATGTGGCAATTAGGGGCGTAACCACTCGCCATCAGGAAGAAAAAAAGAATGAACGCGCGAGAATAAAAATAATAAAAAAAGTTGTCAGTGGTGATGTAACCAATTATTATTAAGTTGCGTCAGGTGTTTCTCTCCACGTGATATTTTCTCGAAGAATGAGTGATTACTTTACCACCTACTTATTTTCACCCTGATAGAATTCATCTTTAGTCTATATTTTTTATTTGGTGAACAAATGCACATACTAAAGGCAAGAATATATAACACAAGAGAATGTCCGACTGTACACTAAATTTTTGACCAAAATTTTGCGAGAAAAGCCGCACTTTCGAATTCGTGTGCGACTTTTCTCGCAAAAATCCGCCATTTTCTGCAAGTTTTCCCGCGCTGCGATTTTTTAAACAGTGTTAGTTTTCTCGCAGTGGGTACTGCGACTTCTTTCGCACTCTATGCCGCTTTATTTGCACTGCGATTATTTTCGCACTGCGAGTCGGACTGCACAACAAAAAATAAATAAAAACAAAACGGAGCGAAAATTTTGTGTTTAAATGAGTAAACTTCGTTTTTTAAGATGTTAAAAAATTTAGTTTTAATAAAATAAAGTAACTTTCCAACGTTTTAATTAAATAAAACAAGTTTCGAAGTGTTTTACTCCATTGAAAATGACTACCAGCGTCTGTATTTTTTTGTTGCGCGGCCAGACTCACAGTGCAAAAATAATCGCAGTGCGAATAAAGCGGTATGGAGTGCAAAAAAAGTCGCAGTCACCACTGCAAGAAAACTTACACTGTGTTAAAATTTGCAGCGGGGGAAAACTAGCAGAAAATGACGGATTTTTGCGAGAAAAGTCGCACACGAATTCAAAGTGCGACTTTTCTCGCAAAATTTTGGTCAAAAATTTAGTGTACAGTCGGACATTTTCTTGTGTTATATATTCTTGCTAAAGGTAAACCCAACGTGGCTGCAACAGTTGTTCGTTGGATTAAAAAATGCCCCCATTAAGTAACCACTCAAATCACCAGAATCTGACGTCACAATATCAGCCAATTAGATTCGATTTAATGCAATATTAAATTGAATTTAATTGGCTGATAAAGTGACGTAAGATTCTCGTGATTTGAGTGGTTACTTAATGTGGGACATGTTTTAATGCAACGAACAATTGTTGCAGCCACGTTGGGTTTACCTTTAGATGCTAAATTATTCCAGTTCATATGTCTAACTCAGACTAGTCCACACCTTTTCTGTCTAAACATACGCCAGTTAGAGTAAATCGGTTTTTTCTTTTTCTATTCATAAAAGATTTTTCCACACTAATTTACAAAAAATAAACAAATAAATTGCTTTTGATATTGATATACTATATATTTTTATTTTGCGCTTTTATTTTTTTACCATTATCATTTTATACCGTTATCATTTTATTAACGACTGTATTTTTTCAGAATTTTTTGTTTTATCAAATTTAAAAAATAGGTTTTCCACTAACCTTTAAAATGTGGCTTAAGTTTCGTAATCATATATTGTTTAAATTTGAGCCAAGAACGGTGACAAAATTTTAAAATCGCTTCACCCAAAAAACCCAAGACGGCAAAACATAAGGGAATACCAATGAGACCATAAAATATTGTAAGAATTTGCCCTTCGACAGTTTTACAAGTGATATCACCTAAATAAGCATAAGATAAAAGGGTAAAATGCGTATTACTGCAAACTGCAAAAGAAAAAAAAATATGCACTATGATTTATTTTAACTATCTAAAATTTAATTTATCTTTCTCTAATTTAAAATTTTAACTATTTATCTAAAAAAATGCAGAATCTTGTTTGTTCTTGAATATGTTTTAAAATTTGCCGTTCGCTGAAAAAAATATTTAAAAATTTAAGACAATAAAATTAGAAAGCTAAATCATTAAACAGTAAAAATTTTATAAATTGTGGCTTTTCGTACCTGATCGCTAAAACTGTTAAAAAATATATATTGGAGAATAAAATTACACTTAGATTATGATATTTTCTAGTTAAAAATAAAAGATTATGATATTTTCTAGTTAAAAATAAAAGATATCTTCGACAACCCGAAGATTTGTAAGGCTATAAGAATGTTAAAAAAAAATAAAAAAAGTCGATTTATCAGAAATACTAACAGGATGTGAATGGTTTGTACTGAATGGTTTTTTCTAATTAATAAAAGTTTCCGAATGTTAGGTGCCACCAATATAGCTTAGATTAATTTGGTAAAATTAAAAAGATTTAAATGCGCAAGATTTTACCGTATCCAATAGTTGTCACAACGGTTATGCAGTAGTATATTGAGTTTAAAAAGTTCCAGCGATGCTTTATGATTTGGACATCCTCGTTGTTGACATTGTACAGCTCCCAAACTATATGTAGCACCGTGTCGTTACACCCGACTGTAACGTTTGCATTAAGACAAGAATGAATAGCTTCGCTTATTGTCCGATTGTATTGCTCAAATCTATCTAACTCGGTTCGGAGATTTTGTTCAGCCAGTTTTTTTTCGGCCGGTAATTCTATGGCGAGAAATACCATCGCACCCACAAAGCAGTACAAAGCGAAGGTTATGAAAAGAAGCGCCGGACATATCGCAATAGTTTTTATTTTTAAAATTAACAAAATTATTAATTATTGTCAAGCACTCTATTTCTGGAACCATCGATTTTAAATATAATTGTATACAGATTTTGATTTAGGAACCCTATTGCTCCACTGTAAACGGCGGTTCATACTTCGTCTAAAATTTTTCGAATGACATAATCTGAAGTAATTTTTTGGATTTTAAAAACGTTTGTACTTGTTTTAAAAGCAAAAATCATAAAAAAATCAAAAAAGTTACAACAATTAAATTTGAACAATAATTAATTACTCTCAAACAAAAAACAACAAAAAATAGGAAACTAAAATAGTTTTTTTCGTCACAATTGAAAATTAGTAACAAACCGAACAAAACCCGATATTTTTAGGTTATTTTAGTTTTGTTTGCAATTGATAGTTTTTAAAATATAAAAAATGATTTAAAGTCATATATATATATATATATATATATATATATATATATATATATATATATATATATATATATATATATATATATATATATATATATATATATATATATATATATATATATATATATATTGCTTTTCCGCGGGTATATTTTTTGTAGCAATATTTATGCAATTTAACTGTAGTTTTGAGTTGAATTCAATTCGATTGCGACATCTCCGCTACTTGAATCGGTAATCGTCGGCAAGAATAAAAGGTATCCCGGACTTGTTTAGGAGGCTTAGGGATTTTTCGAATTAAAGTAACTGCATGAAGTAAAAGCTTTCTTTTGAGTCGTTGGTAAGTAGTTTCTTTAGTCATGGACTTCTGAAACATTTGTTAAGTTTTTTGCAGTATTAAAACAATATTTTGTTTATTTTATATAAATTTGTCAGAAATGGTATTGTGACGACCCAAAGTAGAAGCGAAAATAACCAGGCGCTGAAAAATTTAGACAGCCAAATCAATTGAAAAATTTAGTCGATACAGGAATTGACCCGTAACCTCCAAAGTCGACTCTGGCGTGCTATCTATTACACCATAAGCCGGACGAAATATAGAAAAGATAATCTAAAAGCCTTCTATTAACGCTTGTACTTTGAGTTTTCACGGAAGGGACACATACGCCGTATGAAACTAAAACACGATTTTGGTCATTATTTT
>JASAMX010024446.1:0-19598 GCA_030248175.1 Microlaimidae sp. YZB2_3
TTTGGTCAACTCCAAGCTCCCTGCTTACGGTGTTTTTTACACAAGTACAAATTTTTTTTTCAGTAATTCAGTTGTAGTCATTAATTTTTTACAAAAATTTGACCCTTTTGTCTAACAACTGTGCGCTGTTTCATAAATGTTAGGAACATTTAATTCTTTGTAGATATTTACAAAGAAATGAAATCCTATGCTAAAGCATAGTGATAAATGCAAGGTATATTTATGCAAATTTTCGGTTTTTTTATAAGTTTTTCCAAAAGTCTATTGCGTTTTCATTTCTTTGTAGCTTTCTACAAAAAAGAAATGGACTTCAACAAAAAAATAGCATGTTGGGAACTTTTATGAAACAGCGCCCTGGAAGAACAATAAGATTTGTTTTGTATTACGGAAACAATAAGTTAATTTTTGAGCTTTAGAAATTAGTGTTTATTCTAAAATGTTTATAGGTGTTCGTACGTATATCCCCGACAACACTATAGCGACAAATTGGGTATGGGAAATTGATGAACAAAATTCAAATGCCTATATTCCTGTAACGGGGGATTCACCTACTTCACCAGTATTAGGTTATACAGGTATGACAAATTATTTTAAAATTTTTTTAATGTGCGTGCGTGCGTGCATGCACGCGCGCGTGCGTGGTGGATATAGCTTGAATGTGCTGTTAAAAAAACAAAGGAAGCTGTAAGTAATAAAAAGGAAGCCATATGCAAAAAAAGAAGCTCCCATATCCAAGTAAAAAAACTATATGCCCTAGACTCATAAAAATAACAACTAATTTTTTTTTAAATATCGAGCCGCGACGTTTATTATTATATACATAAAAATAAAAAAAATGTTCGATTGTGGAAAAACAGGTGGAATAATCCACACGTTAAATTCAAGAAAAAGCATAAAATATTCAACAAACTGTAGATTGTTCCACAGGTCGTAGTAAATATCTGATGAAAACACTGCGGATTTTTCAACATATAATTAAATCAACTGTTTCACACAGATAAGTACATTCTTTTTTTATGCTTTTTTGGTTGGTCTAAATCCGCAAATCTTTACTGGTATTGACCCTAACCACGTCAAGGGACCTTACATCCCTTTGGCTACATCCCTTCGTTTTTACAATCCAGGAAGCTGCCTGGCCACCTATGGTTATTTCTTAAGAGTTATACACGTCTTTCTCACCCAAAAAATCTAAAAATTCCGACAAAGCGATTATTTAACAACTGTAGATTATTTCACAGGTCGTAGCGAATGTTCTGGTTTGCAAAATATTTTTTTTAATTAGAATAATCCACACGTTAGGATTCAGGAAAAAATGTGGAATATTTAACAGTACTATGTAGAAAACCTTTCATATATCGTACAAAATGTATTATTAAAACATTAAACAGAATTTTAACAAAATAATTTTAGTTTTAGGCAAAGACTGTGGAATACGATATTACTCCCAATGGAGAGACGCTGATTGCGAAGCAGAGCTACATTTTCCTTTATGTCAATCATTTTGTATGCTTTTTTGTTAATAAAAATTTAGGCACAAATTATTACTATGTTTTAAAAAGCTTTAAAAGTAAAAACTTATAAATTCTACAACAAGTATATTTTAAGGATCAGTTTATATAAAAATAGTCATTTAGTAAAACAAATATATTTTTGATGCATTTGTTTATATTTGAAGGCTTTTGACTAAATTAAACGCGTAAATTATTGGTTGAATTATTGATATTTGCACAGCATTTCAGTTTTGTCACCTATGTATAACCTAAAATTTAAGGAAAAAATAATTAACACATCGACCAAACAGTTAGATCCTTATTTCAGTCATTACAACCCCAAATAGGCTACACATGTCAAAAACAGAACCCTAATAAAGGTCTTTGAAAGCCTCATTCTGGCACGCCCATTTAGGGATACCCCATTCAGGGCGTGTATTTGAAAAATGTATGTGGTTACATATTTTTTTATTTTTGTTTTTTTTACTTATTGTAACCATATAAAATGAAAAATTTATTTCAAGAAATACAAAAAATTTATTAAAATTTATATTTTATACAATAATATAGACATTATATGGTGCGGTATCAAGGGTCAATACAGGTTGTTGAAATAAAAAAAATCAACTAAAAATCAATAAAAGCAAGAATATATAATAAAAGATAATCTCCGACTGTACACTAATAGTTTAAAAAAATCTTGATAGAAAAGTCGCACATGCGCACACAATCTCTTTTTTTTGCTGTGCGAAAATAATCGCAGTGTAAAAAAACATTAATGCAAAGAAAATCGCAATTTTTACTGCCAGAAAACAAACTCAAGGCGTTAAAAAGCGCACAAAGTTACGCATGAGCGACTTTTCCAGCAAAATTTTGTGTACAGTTGAATATTCTCTTATGCTATATATTCTTTCTAAAACCTAGTGTAGACGTATGGGTCAAATACGACGGTAGTAACAGGTTTTTGTTAAGTGTGGGACCGGACGCATAAAAGTACTGAACGAAACAGTAACACAAAACAGTCCCGGGTTTCGCAAAAGAGTACGCACGAAACAGTACTCCACACAACAGTACAATTAAAAAACAGTACGGCACATAAGAGTCCTGTGTGAATTGCGTTTGCTACATCACGCGACTCTGACACAAAACAGTACTGGCACGAAAGAGTTCTGGCACAAAGGAGTAATGTATGAACGTTTTCAGAGTTTGCGTTTGACTCAAAACAGTACTGGCACAAAAGAGTATTGAAGATATAACTTAATGTTAAAACGATTACAACAGCTGCTAACTTAATTACGATAAAAATCAATGAACAGCATTTTATATAGCAAACTTTTTTTATTTTAATAGACCTTTTAATAAAATTCTTTGATTTTTTTGTTTTTAATTACAAAGCGAGTGTAAGCGGCATGTGAGCCCCTTGGACTGTTTAATTTAAGTAGGTATAGTTTTGACCGCGCACAGCGCAGGTACTTTTTAAAATTTTTTTACATTTAATTTTTTACAGTTTTAAAATCTACTGGTAGCTAAGCCATGTGTTTTTCCTGTTTTGTAAAAATTAAGTTATTTTAAAAAAAGAAATTAAAAAAACGTAGCCAACAAATTACGCTTTATTACTAATGTTTCGTCTTACCATCCAGAGTTTGCTCATGTTCCTGCCAGGTTGCTCATGCTTAAATGAACGATTCAAAACACATATAACATCTATATGTTTTAAGTTATTTTACGTTATAGAAATATTTTAATGGTATTTTATAAGTTAAAAAAAATTAATTTACGAAACAGTCTTGACAAAATATTATATGGCATTAATTTTTAATTTTTTATAAACGAAAGCACACACAATCAGACAGACAAACTTCTCATTTGCTAAACAGGGGTCTATTTCATAAAAATTGCTTGTAATTAATTTACAGCTGTAAATTAATAAACGCATATTTTTCTTTTGTGTTTTTAATTAAAAAGTGTAGTAATAAAAATGCGTTTAGAATTTAAAAAAATTACATGTCTGTAAATCCGTAAATTTCAGAATTACGTGCGTATTTTTAAATTAATAGAATAAGAACAAATGAAATGCGTTTATTAATTTACAATTACAATAAATCTTAATGAAATAGACCCCAGGATATAAAATGGTGTGAGCGGTTTTTTAAAAAATATTTTCACAGCAATATTTTTTTTTAATTGGGGCTAACGGGAATTCCACCTACAAACGAAAGTTAAAAAATTGGAAGCAGATTTTTAAAAAAATTGGAAATATTTTTCAAGATTCGTGATACCAATAAAAGAGGAAAAACCGGAATTCTAAAGTTTTTTTTTAAATTTCAGAGATTTTAAAATGTTCGCACTTAGAGAACTAAACTTTGAATCCGAGAGACCCCAAAAAGCAAAAACAATTATTAAGCAAAAAATATTTTTATTTAATAATAATAAGTTTTAAAACCTATATAAAATCTAATTTAAAATTGTAACTTTCTCATTTGTCTTGTATGCATCATAAAAAGAACATGTTTTATACAAAGAGGCAAGTTTAACTTACAATTTGCTATATTTTTCATTAAGGGTAGAAGACATGATATATTTGGGTCGCCTATAATAAATAGTCATGTTCCCTGTGGAGCTCCGGAACGCGGGTGTTTGGAGCCCTAAACACCTTATTTTTAAAATAATTTAGCATATATATTTAAAAAGTATGTTTCATTTTTTTAAATTTTTTGCGAAGTCAAAGTTTCTACACAATAACAAAACAAAAAATAACTCTAAAAAGTGGCTAAAACAGCATTAACATTTTAAAATTAAATTTTAGAATAAAATAAGTATTATATAATTCATTTAAGAAGCGTATCTTTGGAATTTTTTGTTTAAATGATCGTTTTTCGGATAGCTTGATAGCTTAATAGCGCAGAAACATAACTAACAAACTGCTTTAATTTCGTTCAAAAACAAAAAAACTCATATGAATTATTATTTCAAACCATCAATTTTTTTAGAAAAATTTAAAACGTGTTTTATTAGCATTCAAGATACTCAATACTCAATTTAAAATGGTCAATATTTACCACAACTACCACGGCTCAAAAACTATACTTTAATATACGCATATTGATTTTTTAAATATGCAATTTTCCATTTGGATTAGTCATATTTGTTAGTTCCTGCACGCAATTTCTCAGTACTCTTTTGTGTCCGTAGTCTTTTGTGCCGTACTCTTTTGTTCCAGTACTGTTTTATGCGTAATCTTTTGCGAAACCTGGGACTATTTTGTGGTACTGTTTTGTGCCGTACTTTTATGATATGGAACCGTTGAGTATAAGTATTATATTTTTTTTATTTCATGGCCGTTTTTGATTTTGTTTTTTTTTTGAAAACTAAACTATTTGTTTGTTAGCAAATGGAAACAGGAAGCCTAGGAAAGCAAAAAAAGCGCATTCGGGTTTTTTGTTGGAAGTTCTAATTAAGACATTATGGTTGCTATTCTGTCATCCGGTGATTTTATAAAACTTAATTATTGTAACCGCTAAACATAGGTCATGTCAAGCGGTTGAGCTTAAGGCACTTTGCTCAAAATAGGGTGTATATATATTGTAACTACGTGCAATATATGTATCTTAACATGATTGTATTATTGGTTATTTTAATTTAATATATTTATTTTATATTTAATTATTATCAACTAATTTTTTTACTTATCTCGCTTTAATTCATAAAGTAAATGAAGCAAGAGAAATCTTTAATATTCTTATTCGCAAAGAAGTCAAAAATAATTCCTTAGAGCAAAAAATTTCTTTTCAATTTGTTTTTAAGCAAGCCGATGCACAAAAAAATATTGGACGGCAACATGTTTTTTACTACTTAAAGACAATTTTATTCTTAGAATAATTTTTAGAATAATTTTTGATATGAGATAAAAAACATTCTACGTGCACGGCGTGTGAAAAAATTGTTTATGGCTTGTTCAAGTTATTTGTATATATTTCTTCATTTATTTCTCTTGGTTTGTTTCGGCCTTTTTCCTTTGCCAAATCTGCCTATATAAGGTCAGTTTGAAACCTTTGAGCTTTATAAAAAAAACAAACAAGCAATCAAACAGTTTTCAAGTTCTAAAGCCTGAACTATAAAAACGAATAAAATGATTGGAAAGGCTTGAAACATCAAAAACCTTAAAACAAAACCGCCGCCTTAGAGCGTTGCTTACATTTTTGATTGGTGAAAATTTTTCAAATTTTCGATTGGCAGGAGGATTTAACTTTTTGTTTTTAATTAACAAATCAACGAGGTTTGTATTAAAAATTAGATAATTTATAATCGAAGAAAAAAATCTTTTAAATTAAAAAAAATTCCATCAAATGAAATAGTGATTTTTGTATACTTTATTAGATAACGCTTGTGTAACAAACCAGTGTTTACCAGATCGAGTATGTTACCCGGATGAACTAAATAGTTATTCTTGTTTTTGTCCCGCTGATAGAATCGATGTTTGTAAGAAATTTATTTTATATAAATTTTTTAATGATGGGACAGGGGGTGTTTAATTTTGGTAAATGGGATCCCATTTAAATGGGACCTGACCTGGTCCCATTTGTTTTTAAGCAGTTTATTCCAAGTATTTTATTTTCCCTTTATTATATATTTTTGATAATACTAAACAAATTTTAGTTTAAAATAGTAATTATTTTTTTCAAAATGATGGTACTTTTTCTCATAAATTCACGAAATCGACGTGGATTCGCTCGTGGCCAGAGTGGCTAGGCTAGACTTTTTGTGAATGCCGATTAAGCGAGCTAGCTGCACAAAAAGCGGAGGTAACTTAAAATTCGGCTTGTATTTATGTTTAAAAAAACAAAAATCAAAAGAACCTGTTTGAATGTAATAGTCATTTAATCAAAGTACAGATGTCTATTTCTGTGTTTTAAGGTACTGTGTTTAACAAATGTAATCTCATAATATTTCTTGGGTTTGCCCTGTTTTACAGCCATATATTAAAACTTACTTATATTTTTTTTATTTTCATTTGGTTATCAGCGCCTTTTACTTTAAATGTAAGAAACAAATATACAAGCCTCATGTGGTAATTAATAAAAGTTTCAATTTTAATTATGTCCCTCAATGCTTATAACTGTGCTGCAAAAATAAATGTGATCAGCAAGATTGTAAAAATTTAAACTGTCTGCTGGAAAACACAAACTTTGTTTTGAACTGCCGATTTCTTTTATAGTTTTATAAAAAAGTTATAATACTATAAATTAAAAAAAGAGAAAAATATGCCATTCCCTGGTAGAACTTAAACAATTTTGCGCCACTTTTTGAACAATGCCAATAAAATGACAAAAAACAGCAAGCCAATCGAAGCAAGCTAAGGGGTAGGAATTCGAGTGTTCACCGAGTTAATGTTTCATCTTAATTTCATATAATCTTAAAAGCTGAGTAACCTGTCGTCAGGCCAATTTTTACTCAGAAACTTTTAAACCACTAATCCGAACCTTTTTCATCTTTTAATAAGAAAAGCTGTTTTCAATTTTGGGACGCATACAGAAGTAAGCTTTTTGTCTTTGATTTCAAAAATTTTTATTGAAATTTTTATCTGAAAACAGCAAAAAAATGAATAATATGGCCTGTTTTTAAATACATTATTCTTCTTAAAAAAACAACCTATTTTTAAGCTTATTGGAACCCTTCAAAAATTCAGTACCTAAATTACGCCGTGTTTCAGAACGACAATTATATAAATTTCTTGAAATTTACATAAGATAATGTTTACATAAGACAATTCGGCGACAAGCTGATACTTTGTTTTTTTTGGTTGGCTGTTTTTGGTTGGGGGCATTTGACCGGGACTACTCTATAATATGCACACAAATACTGCTATTTTTTAGGCAGTGCCCCTTTATAAGACACTTGCGCCATTATTTGCAGTTGTTGTACCATTTTTTGTTTATGACAATTAATTGTAGCACTTAAAAATGTAGCCAATTCGTTTTACTTTGTAGAGAATTGTATATTTTTCTCTAATATAATAATAGTATTTATATTTTTGGTTTTGTATTGTTTTAAAACAAAATTGCATATCAACACCTCAATTTTACTGAAACTTTAAAATTTTTTATTGTAATACATATTTAAAAAAATAATATTTTTTCTGTTTAGTTCCGCATTGGTGTGCGGAAAAATCCGATAAAAGCACCTATTTCAATGGATTTTGCTATCAACTCTTTCAAAGCACAAGCTACGCCAACAACAACTATGAAAATTTAAAGCAACAGTGTTACGACAGCGGTGGTAAACCAGCCCGAATCAACAGCTACGGTCTTTATCAGCATCTTTATCAATTTAAATATCAAAAAGTATTATCTTTTTATTTTCATGAGTGACGCGGGAGTTTTAGAACAATTTAGTCCCGCGATCACAGTGTCAATTATAATTAAAAAAAAAGTTGGTAAATTTTTGTAATTTTAAAATATTCTAATTATTCTATATGTTTTTCTTCTGCTTCTTTTTTGTTATTATATCAACAATCATGTTTTAAAAAGATATTCCTCCTGATCGATATGGATTTATTAACTGCAAAATGTGGGCTGATTGGACAGAGCAGAAATTACGTAACTTTCGAAAGGATCAGTTTTTTTATTTAGATCTTTTTAATTGATTTATTGAACAAAATAATAAATTTAAAATTAACCACGAAAAAATCTTATGATCACTCAATAAAAAACTCCGGTTTTCGTGAAAGATCAATATTGACATCTTTATGCTGGACAACGCACTTTCTCAAAAAAAATGGCGGATTCTCCTTACAGACGCAAAACCGATTAGACAAAATAATTCACATTTAGGTTTTATTGGCTGCGTTTAAACTTGTTTTGAACAAAACATGAGTAGGAGTGGAAAAAAGTATAAGAATATAGTTGTGTCCCTTTTGTGATAATAATAAACAAAAAATATCATTTTCTATTTAAATAAACTTATAGGGAGGATCAGCAGTGTTTGTTGGTTTGGAACAACTTAACACTACTATAAAAAATGAAGGTTGGTACTGGGCGTTAGGGGATAATGAAAGCTACGAACCAACTGAACAAGAACAATTGCCATGGGCTCAGGGGTACCCATACGATTACTGGGAAACGAAAAACAACGCCGTTATTTATTATTATAATGGCCTTATTGATTATTGTAAGCAAATAAGGCCTACTTTACTAAATTTGAGAATTTAAAAGTTCTAAAAAATTGTGTTTAATTTTTTAAAAACTTCTAAAAACGGTAATTTGTCGTTAATTAAAAAAATAACGTTAACAATTTCAAGATGTTTCATTTTATAAAATTTTTGTTACACAAGTTTCATACTGTTTTTTGCCAATTGATCTGGGGTCGTATGCTGAAGGTTTAATCCGACCTAAAACTAATCTGAAATTAGCATATGTCGACACACAGTAAACATACTAACAGTATTGATTGAATAATCTAGGTTAACAGAGTTATTAGACTTAATCTCAGATTAAATCGCCACTAATCCGAGATTAGCGGGAAAAACCCGCAAATTTTTAATCCACCTCCGGAGTTGGTTTAAAAATTTGCATAAATTAATAATTTAATCTCGAGTTAGTGACGATTTAATTTGAGATTAAACCTAATCTCGGATTAAATTCGGTAAACTAGATTATCTAATTGATACTGATAGTATGTTTACTGTGTGTCGACAATCGCTAATCTCAGATTAACTTTAAGTCAAATTAAACCTTCAGCATACGACCCCTGGGGTGGTATCCTAAAGGTTTAATCCGACTTAAAATTAATCTGAGATTTGCGATTGTCGAGACACAGTAAACATACTATAACTAGGGATCGACCGGGGCAGAATTATTGCTGATGCCGGGGCCGAGGCCGGGGTAGAGAAATTTTGATTAGCCGGGGCCGGGGCCGGGGTAGAAAATTTTGCCCCGGCCGGGGCCGGGGCCGGTGCCGGGGCAGGCTAAAATTTTAGAAGAATTTGTAATTTTGGTCGTTTTTTTCAAAAATTCTAATTTTTTACTGTAAATTATTTGTTTTGGTAATTAAAGTCATATTTTAGAATTTAAGCACTTGTGTAAGTAAAAAATTATTTTTTTAATACACGAAGTTTTTCCAAGCAGAACAAAAAAATATTTGAATATTTCGATTCTTTTAAACATAAATTATTATTATAATTAGTATACACTACGGTTGTAAAAAATAATGATTTTTGATTATTTTCAGAAAAAGAAAAAAGTAATTTTAAAAAATATTTAAATTAAGTAAAGTAAAAGTAAAAGTAATTTGTAATACTTTAATTTAAGTAAAGTAAAAATAAAAGTAATGGTCGAAATTTTATTTAAGTTAAGTAAAAGTAAGACCTATTTTTTAAGTAAAAATAAAAGTAAAATTATAATAAAAGTAATTTTGCAACGGAGCAAAACGTCGATTTTCGGAGATCCAGAGCTGCGTTCCAAAATGTTTTGTTATGTTTTCATTTTAATAAGTTTTTTTCGTCTAAGTAAATAGCGTTTAGCGTGTTAGCGGCTTAAAAAACTTTCTTCTGAGAATCTGAGACTCATTTTACAACAATCCCATAGGAAATTTTTTTATTGAAATTACTTAAATTTTACTTTAATTAATTTAAGTATTTGTAGGAAAAAATCCAAGTAAGAGTAAAAGTAAAAGTAAGTGAAATTTAACCCGTTGGTATTTATTCCACTGCAAATCCGCAGAAAGGATTTCACGCCACTGCTGCTCAATGTTAAATCTTAGTCAACGATCGTCGAGAGCCACAGAGTTTCACACACTGCAGCACAGACGCAATATATCTTTTGCAGATTTGCAGCGGTTTTTGGACGAAAAAATCCCAAAGGATTAAAAGTCGAGTAAAAGGAAAAGTAATAAAAAATTCGTTACTTTCATTTGTTTAAGTAAATGTAAATGTAACTTTTTACAACAGTAGTATACACTTTTCGCAATTATTAGAAATATATTCAAGTTTAAAGCAATATTATACTTAATCTCACTAACCATTTTTTGAGCAATTATTAACTTTATCGTACGTTTTAGGACGAAGAAAATAACAAAATAAAGCAACAACGCTTGATGTGTATGCTGCCAAAAAAACTAAAAAGAAACTATTTTCAATTGAAAAGTTGTCCCAAAGAAGGTTTAAATAATGTTTCATATCTTTTTTTATTAAAACTATAAAGCTACTAACAGCAACATCGTGTAAAACCAAAAACACCTCTTATTAACACATACACAGACCTGTGTAATGGTCCGAAAATGCCCCCCCCCCCCGTTCACTCGGCTATCCGCCCCCTCGTTTTATTGCCCCCCCCGCCAAAAATGAAAAAGTAGCACTAAAATATTAAGCTATTTTTGACCGAATGATGAAACTATCATTGTGAATTTTTTAAGTCTTTAGCCTATTTCAATGTATTTTAAGCCATTTTAGACCTATTTTTACCTCATTTCCGCTTTTTTTGTTCCTTTTCCTTTCCCTTCTTTTTTTTCTCTTTCTCTTTTTTTTTCTTTACCCCCTGCTTGCCCCCCCCCCGTCTTATTGCCCCCCCGTTACAAACAAGTTGCCCCCCCCCCGTGCCCCCCCCCGTTTTGGAATTGCCCCCCCCCCGTTTTTACGGGCAGTGCACAGGTCTGCATACAAGGCAATCACTCGACCAATAATGGAGTATGCCAGCACAATCTGGGGCCCCACAACATCACAAATTACCAAACAGCATACAATACAAAACACTGCTCTCAGGGTCGCAATAGGGCACACCATAGACACAAACACAGACCTGTGCACTGCCCCCCCTCCCCGGGTTTTATTGGGAGGGGGCAATTCCAAAATGGGGGGGCACGGTGAGGGAAACTTTTTTGAAACGGGGGGGGGGGGCGCAAGCAGAGGGGAAAGAAAAACAAGAGAAAAAAAGGGAAAAGGAAAAACAGGGACAAAAAAGCGAAAATAAGGTGAAAATAGGTCTAAAATGACTTAAAAATACATTGAAATAGGCTAAAAACTGCAAAAAATTCGCGATGATGGCGTCATCATAGGTCAAAAATGGCGTCATAATTTTAGGGTACTTTTTCATTTTTTGGCGGGGGGGGGGCGAATCCTCCAATTAAAGGTGGGGGGCATTTCCAGACCGTGTACAGGTCTGTCTATATTATATATATATATATAACAGGGCCGTAGCCAGGATTTGACTTGCGGGGGGGATTTTTTGGAAGGTGCTTTATAGGGGCCCACAAGGGGGGTCGGGGGGGGGCGGTAGCCCCCCAGCGGGGTCAAGGGGCAGAGCCCCTTATCAGGGGAGTTCAGGAGGCAGAATCCCCCTCAGGGTGGAAAATTTTTTAATTTTAAGCGTTTAAAAGGCACCAGGAAACCTAAATTTAAGTACTGAATCTTTATTTATTTTCTGTTGTTTTTTTAAATACAACAAAATAAAATAGTTTTAGGTATTTTATTGCTATTTTTAATAAAAAAGAACAAACGTTTTCCAAAAAACGTTTTCTTTTTTATACCAAAAAAGTGGTTGAATCGTGACTTCCCGCTCTTTGATACTGCCGCTTTTATGCAAATATTTTCACACAAAACAAAAATACAATATTTTTAAACTCACTGCACTAATGTTTTGAATTATAAATAATTCCTTTTTTATAAATAAGAGCTTTAATGAACCTAAATCACTTTAAATAATGCATTTTAGATAGCTTTAATACATTACCGAGTGATTTGGAAAAAAAAATTTTTTTCCTAAATTTTTAAAAAAACCAAAGGGAAATTACGAAATTTTTTACGAAAACCCTTACGAAATTTTTTGCCTTCCCAGAATTTGAGGGGGGATTAATCCCCCCAACCCAATCCCCCCTGGCTACGGACTTGCACAGGTTTGCAAACACATACACACAGAGGCCAAAGTTCTCCCAATAGCAACATACATTCAGCTCTAAGCAAAATTGGCAGCCATGTACACAAACAATTTACTCAACTACTTAACACAACAACCTGCACCCAGCAGGCTCAAAATCAAACAATCTTTCACAACAACAACTACACAACAAACATTCCAAGAGACATATACAACAAAACATACAAAGCACTAAAACAACAAATCCACACAAACACAGTCACATATAGGTATGCAGGGGGGTTGGGGGGTTATACCCCTGAAAATTTCCCCCCAAAGTTTATTACCTTGTTTATGTCATATGCTTCATAATTTTTCTAATATTTAATAAAAATAAGTCTATAAAACACAGAAAAAATTTTTTACAAACAATTTGATACTTAAAATTTTTAATTTTTCCAAGACATTACAGCTGAAAAATGAGTACATTAAATTACAGCTGAGCAATGCAAAGTATCAGAAAATGTTTTTAAAATTACTTCCAACCTTTAAATTTTTAATACCACTATATAACAAATCTAAAGTCCAGCATGGTCATATCAAGAGTAAAAAACAAAGTAACACAAATTTGGAAATGGACCAATTAAAACATAAAGAATGGGGTGGGTCTAGCGTGGTCATACCAAGATTACAAAACAAAGTAATACAAATTTGCAATTGGAGACTATATAATTAATGGGACACTGAGCGAAGCGGGAGAAATTTTTTTAAAAAGGGGGTCTAACCCCAAATTTTGCCCTGTTGCCGACCTAAAAGGGGGGTCTAGACCCCCCTGGCTACGCCCATGTATGTATATAATCTTTAATTAAATATAAGATTATAGATTAAAAAGTTTGTGATACTTGACTTTATAATCAAGACAATAATATTACTATTCTATTATTACGTAATTATTAACAAAACTATGATTTCTAATCTAATTATAAAAATATATAAACACATTATTATTAAAAGAATTAAAAAATAAAATTTATAAGTTGCAATAAGGTCTTATTTTAATTTTACACAGTTTTAAAGCATTTATAAGCTTGTTTTACGTTTTTTACGCGTTTTAAGCCCATTTTAAGGCAGCGCGGAAATATTACGTACACCACCCCTCAAAATGTGAGTCTTGCTGGACACCCCCCCCCCTTAAATTTGACCCCCTCTTATACCCCCCAAATCCAAGAGGCTGCCCACCTATGGTCGCAAACCACATTAACAACACTCCAAAAACCCAATACTTCAAACAAAAGCACCAGCAACAAGGAAGAAAATCTTCCTTGCATGGTCAGGAGAACCCTCGCCCAACTCAGGGCAGGGAAATCTGCTTTCCTCTGTTCTTACCTACACAAAATCAATCCCACACAATACACATCACCAAACTGTCCGCTATGCAAAACACAAACACACACAACACAACATCTTTTCACATGCACACACATTAACACAAACTTGGGACTACAGTACAGAACCTTTGGGCAATTCCCGCAGACGCTTGCTCATTTCCTCCAAGAGTGGGAAGAAGGGGTGAGAAAGGCGGAGGAGAGTGGCGGAGGGAACCAACGCAGTGGTCCTGAGGCTGAGACTCTGGTTACTCGCAAACGCCAACAAAGAATCGGGCAACAGTGCTGATACCACATTCGGAGCCGGTAACCCCAGATACCGGTACAATAGGTAGGCAGCGGCCGGATTTGAGGGTATATCTTGTTTCCAAATTTGGGGGGAGATCAAAAACTTCGTAAAAGAGGGAAGTGTTAGCAGTTTTGGAATTTTGAAGGGTTATAGCCTTCAAAGTGCACAACACAAACCTATGTACCATGCCATTGGTGCAATGCAAAGCCTAACTTTCTGCAGGTATCCTTTATACAAAGACTTGGTTTTGAATAAAACTATGTGAATTAAAAGATTTTTTAAGCGGCCACATTTCACTAACAGAAAGTTGAACTTGAACAATAGCTATATTATATTAATGATTAGCTAACCGTAAGCAAGATGGAGATATACATGATTTGGTCGGGTGGTGTGGAGTTCCTCCGCGTGGTGCCTGGCGGGCAACGTTAACACTAGCTTTTGTCATGAGATTTGTAGAATAAAATGGTAACACGTTCTGCTCTAAAAATTCGGATGGAAACAATGTTAGCGGCAAAACGCTCCACAATGCCCATTACATGACACAGTTTACTGTGATCTGTCTTCCCTCTCTGTGTACCAGCATAGAAGATATGGCAACCACAAATAATGCATACATGGTAACATAACGCCCACAAAATATGTATAATAATACTACATAGTAGCATGTAGAGTAAAAGGTTTGTTTTTTTAATTTTTTAAAAAAAGTTTATTTTGGTGGGTAGGTTGTTGTTATAATGTTTATTGGTAAACACCTTTATTTTTAGATGTATATTTACACAAACATTACTATATACAAAGTGGTTGTCACCTCAGTGACTTGTTATAAATATTCAACAAAACTGAGGGAATGGCCAAATACCAAAATACATAAATTGACTGAAATGGTTTCCAAAATGGTTTCCGTTTCAAAATATACATAATTTTATCATCACTTAAATCACCTAAAAAGCCAAATAAACTTCCCCATTTCTTGGGGGTCCCATTTTCCGCCCACCAGATGGCCTTTAGTCTAGTTTAAATTCTACCGAGATTTTTCCTATTTTCCTCTGGTCCCAGCGAGCAGCTATCTCCTGAAAAAAATTGACTTGCAAAAAATTGGTACTATCAAATTACTTTGAAAATATTTTGTAAGGTTTTATGGGACTAATAATCTCATTGGCTAAAAAATAACATTTTAAATATAGCCAAGATAAAGCTTTTAAAGATTATGTACCTCATTTTTTGTTTGATAAATATTGCGTTTTAAGCCTGTTTTATCGTTAAATCAAAAAAAAAACAAAACAAAAACTTGATTGAAATCGGAAACATCCGATTTTAGTTTCACTAAACAAAAGTTTTTATCCAAATTTTGTATTAAATATAAACTTTTAACACATTAAAATTAAAGTTTGTTTGAGACATGGTGAAAAGGCAAGAATAGATTAAAGATTTTATTTCCAACGTTTCAATTTATTGCAACAGACATATATCACACACATATATATATATATATATATAACATATATAACATAATATATAACACACATAATAAACGATGAAATGCTAAATAAAACGCGTAAAATATAGAATAAAAGTCAAACAAAACGATAACAAGAAATTTACGAAAAGATTAAATATAAACTATCTCATAAAGCATACTTCTGAAGTAAATAAATGTAACTGTTAGGAACAAGCTTAGAAATTTCAACAGAATGCTTATTTAATAAATTAGGATTATCCTTATTAGTTTGCTAGAATATAACAAGCCTCCTTAAAACATAGTTTATGAAAATTATCGTCAAACAAAAGAAACCTGCAAAAACTAAAACTATGATTTGTGTTTCGTGCGTGCAATGAAACCTAAAAGCAAATAGACTGGGCAAAACTGTGAACTCCACATACGTGTTCGGTAAAACGGACTAAAAGAACTTCTTGGGGTTCTGCCAACATAAAAACAATCGCAAACATCACACTGTAAAAGATAAACAACATTGTTACTGGCCAAATTCCGGGAGAATGGGTGGGGCTTATTTTGGTAAAACAGCTGGGAACGTAAGGAATTTGACTTGCGATAAAACAATTGGAAACCAGCGTTGTTGTGAATGTGCTTTATAGTATAAGAATTTTTGCCAATAAACGCTAAAACAATAGAATGTAAAACATTTTTAGAGGGTGGAGGTAAAGCACAACCGGATTTAAGACGCGTTATATGGAAGATTAGTTTTAAAACCTTTGGAAAAGTTGCTAAAATTTAGAAAGGCTGTATTGTATTGGTTATTAGTTTGAAGTCAAAGAAAACATAATAATGGTTTTTTAAACCTAACTATGTTTTTTTCTGTTTTAAGAACCGGCGGTAATAGCGAAGTCCAGCGTAATCTTGGACGTGAAACCGTGGGACGATGAAACCGACATGAAAGAAATCGAAAATCACGTTCGGGCTATTGAAATGGACGGATTAGTGTGGGGAGCATGTAAGATTTTAATTTTAGTATAAAATTGATCTGGGGAAGGGGGCTACCTTGACTAAACGACCTTTGGAAACCTGAAGTGGATGGTCGTGCTCATACATGGGCAAGTTGGTCCGGAGTGGGGGGGTTAAACGCCAAATTAGGGGGGTTAAAATCCGAGAAACGCAAAATACCCATATCGTTTTTTTCTGGAGTGCTTTTTACCCATATCGTTTTTTCGATTTTGAAGGAAACATAGGTAAAAAAGCGCTAATTTTAGGTCAAAAAGCACTTTTTATTGCATTTTTGAGCTTTTTATTGCTTAAAACATTCATTTTGACCTCAAAACTTAAGTTTGGAGGCAGTTAGAACTCATTTTAAAGTCATTTTTTTCTTCATTTTTCCAAAATTGGGGGGTTAACTTTTTCTCCCCCCCCCCTACTTCTGAGTGGGGGGGGGGGTTAAACCCCCCTTCTCAAAATTTGGGGGGGGGTTAACCCCCCTCCCGTGCCCATGTATGGTCGTGCTGCATGACAGAAAGGTTCAGCTTTTAAACAATGTTTTTTTTTTTAAATTAATTATTTATGACCCTATCATGATTTTTATCAAATTTTATTTGATCAAACGCAAAGGCAAGCGCCCAGGAAAAAATTATTATAAAGCGAGTTGTTGACACTTTCAAATTTTTATCCCTTCTAGCATAAGTGGGCAGCCTCTCGTATTTTTAGAGAAGAGGGTATACCCGACCCCTGACATTTGGAAGAGGTATGTTAAAAAACTTCTGGGGTATAGCCTTAAAAGCCCGATTTTTATCGTTTTAATACTGGGACCACCCACACCCGAATTGTTTTTTTGTTATTTTTTGGGGTGTGCTACTTTCTGTCTCAGTCGGGTATCGGCAGTTTTAAGATATTTTATGGAGGGGTGTATGTATAACTTTTTTGTTTTGTTTGTTTTTTTTTGTTCTAAAATTCGACGTATGGTCATATCATGGCAAACAAATCTTTAGACAGGCTTCATATTTTTTTAAAATAGCCGTAATTTTCACATTATTCGTTTTTAAGCAGAAAAATAACTGAATCTTTTTTAGCCAAACTGGTTCCGCTTGCGTATGGAATTAAAAAACTGCAGATAATGAGCGTGGTAGAGGACGAAAAGGTCAGTATCGAGGACTTGACTGAACAAATCGAAGGATTTGAAGACTTGGTAAGTCCAATCTGTCTTATCCAGAAGATTTACTTAAATTCTAAAGCTCACAGTACACCGTGCACGGTGAAGCTTTTTATCATCCACTTTATGATTTTTAATTAAAAAGGTTTGATTATCGATAAACTTAGTATTTTTCAATAAAATGTGATCAACTATAAATCATGGTCATTATCATGGGCCATAGATCATAGCCGGGGGTCTAAACCCCCCCCTGGCTAGGGGTGAAGTCTAGACCCTTTTGGGTTAGCAAAGGGAAAAATTTGATGTTAGACTTTCGGGTCGCCAAAAAATAAAGATTTGGGGGTATAGAAGGTCATTTTTTTAAAATTTTCTCGCCCTTCGCTCCGCTCAGCGCTCGATTAATAGGTCCCCATTTCCAAATTTGTGTTACCTTGTTTTGTAATCTTTGTATGACCACGCTGGACCCACCCCATTCTTAATGTTTTAAGTGGTCTCCACTATCAAATTTGTGTTACTTTGTTTTGTAATCGTTTTGTAATCCTGATAAAACCACGCTGGACCCCTCCTAGATTGTTATTTTATAGTAAGATTAAAAATGTAAAGCTTCGGGGAAGTAATTTTAAAAAGATTTTCTTTTATTTTGCATTACTCAGCTGTAATTCAAAATACTCATTTTTTAATTTTTAATATTCTGGAAATCAAAAATTTTTAGGTATCAAATTATTTGTAAAAATTTTTTTCTTTGCTTTATGGAGTTATTTTTATTGAATAATAGGAAAATAATGAAATATGTGGCATAAACAAATGAATAAACACTCCGCGTGAAGCGCGGAAAAAAATTTTTAGTCCTTTTATTACGTTTAGCGTTTGGACCCCCCTCCCCTTCTGAATTTTGTTCAGGGTTGGGCCTTCTCCCCCCTCTTTTTTTTCCGAAATCCTGGCTACGCTCATTATTATTATAAAAACTATTTTTATATTATTTTGCTGCGGTAATTGTAAAATTATCACCCGGAAATTGAAAGATCGCGATAGGATTCTTAGTTTATGAGTTTTAATCCCCCAAACACGAAAAAAACCAATCAAAGGTTTTTATATAAACTCTCTGGTTTGAACTTCGTTTATAAAGTGAAAAGCCAAAATTTAGATTTTGCGTAAAATTAATTTTTTTAGCTCTTTGACGTACACGCAAAATATAAAATCTAAAAGTTTAAAAAATATCCTTTGATTACCCAAAATTGAACTTTTGAATTGTGCTCTATGTATATTTAAAAATGACGTTTGTACTGGACTTTATTGAATGTTTTCCCGCACTTAGCAGCCTCAGGTTTCTTATCGATTCCTTGTTTTTGCGACCAACATTTGTGGAATCAAAAACCCATGCAAGATGCAATCCAATTATTATAAAAATTCCTAAACTTTTCGCCTTTGCAAACTTTCTGGCATTTCTTTGTGTTTTTTTATTGTGATCTCATCAAAAATATAAATGAGACCAGTGCCATTTAAATTGGACCTGTTTTTTCAAGCAGTTTGTTCTAAGTGTTTCATTTTTCCTTCATTATATATTTTTGATCTCATTAGCCGCTTAAAATTTTATTCTCAAAAAACGTGAAAATTAAATCTTGAAAGGTGCATTTAAAATTATAAAAAAAAATCTTTTGATCTCATCGGCCGCTTAAAGTTTTATACACTTAAAAAAGTAAATCAATATCTTGAAAGCGCATTTAAAATTATAAAAAATTGACATTTTATTTGTAATGAGTTTTTACAACCAGGAAAATTTATCAATAAAATTAAAATACGCTCAACAAAATTCTTAACGTACATAAAAAGAGTGATCTTTTCTGTATTGCAAATCGTCGTTACTTTGACACAATGAGTCAAAAGCGTCATAAAATGCTTATAACTGTGACTCTTTTTATAACTTAATACACAAGTAACTCAAACAAAAATAAGTCAAAATAGTCACAAACACGTAAATGAACCAACAACAACAA
>JASAMX010024447.1:0-10922 GCA_030248175.1 Microlaimidae sp. YZB2_3
AAATGTTGCTAACATTCAGTTTCTTTGTAAATATATTCAAATCAAAAAATTATTGATTTTTCCTCTATACTATAGCATCAGAGAGGATTTTTGCAAACTACACTACATGTAAAATTTTTTCAGAAAGTTTTTCCATAGGTGTTTTGTGTTGAATCTCTATGCATGATGCATCTCTAGGCAAAATTAATAACACAAAAGAATGTCCGATTACACACATACACATGTACACATAAACATACACCACATACAAACTTTTGTGCGATTTTTTTTGCAAAAATCCGCCATTTTTTGCTACCTTTTTCGCACAGCAATTTATAACTTTGTGTTATTCTCTGTTGTAAGAGATAGGGAAAAATTTTAACAAAAAATTCGTTTCGTTTGAGCTTTTATGACTTTTGAACGTACCGCAATTATTATGCAAATATCTCAGGTTAAGATCCTTGAATTTTGGCTAAAATGTTTTAAAAAATTTTGAGGGGTTAGCCCTAAAACCTTTCAAATTTAGGAACAATTTTTTTCCAGCAAAGTTTCTACTTTTTTACCATATAAATCGCTACATCCTAAAAATACTTTTCTAAACTCAAAAATATATAATTTGTTAGAGGTATTTTATATGTGTCGGGTACCACGAGGGGTTAAAGGGTGTCAATTTTACGATTTTTTGTAAAAATCGTTTATGTTGCGGGGCGGGGCCCCAGTGCTCAAAAACAACTGTTTAAGCCACAGGTTTGAGACCGCGTAAATTTTGGTATTTATTATAATACAGCTTTTGGTGACGGTCCCAAAAATTTTTTTGGGGTCCTAAGGCACTGCACGTGCACTCCAAAAACTTTTAACACAATTCTTCTAATTAGGTCAGTAAATTATTATTTTAAACCTTCCGCGGTACTGATTCTAAAAATATATAAATTTTTGTTTTAAAATGTCGGGTAACCAAAATACTGACCCCTTTGTACCCCCAAAAATTAGTAGAGGGGTGCTTTTTTTATTTTTATCATTTTTAAGTCATGCTTATATTCATATAAAACCTCTATGCGTGCTGATTTCAAAAGTATTAATTTTAGGTTAATGTTTTTTTATGATTACCCGGTTAAATACCCCTAAATTAAGAAAACTGTAATTTTTTCAATTTTTCATTTTAAGTTTTGTGTTTATAGTCGTATGAAAGCTAACGACGCACTGACTTCAAAAATGCATTGTTTATTAAATTTTTTTCGGTGGTTGCTTATTTTTTGCACTCATCAATGTATTCCCAAAGCCCAAAATTTTTAGGGAGTCATTTTCATAAGTTTATTTAAATACCGTCATGTTTATACTCATATAAAAGTTCTTGACACGCTAATGTCAAATATTTCACTTTTAGCTCGATTCACTTAATAGTTACCATTTTTACAACCCATAATTTATGCGTACCCCAAATTTTTAGAGGGTCATTTTTTAAAATTTATTTAAATATCGGTTTGTTTGTACTCATATGAAAGCTTAAGCGTTGTGGTTATACTCACACGACGCTTAAAATAAAAAAAATTGACAAAATTAGGCAAACTAGAATGTACACCGACACCGTCCACCGACACCGACCAAGTTTTACCATAATTTTATTTGAATTTTTAGGTTTTGCTTAGGCTTAGAAATAATAATTTGCAGCAAAGGTGGTCGGTGTACTTTCCAGTTTGTCCAAAATTACAATTTTTCTAATTTAGGGGTATCTAAGATTATGTAACCTGGTTAACCATATAAATGCTAACCTAAAAATAATATTTCTGAAATCAGCACACATAGAAAGTTCATATAAATATAAACACAAGTTAAAAATGATAAAAATAAAAAAGCACCCTTACTAATTTTGGGGGTATAAAGAGGTCTGTGTTTAGGTTACCCAACATTTTAGAGCAAAAAATTTTGAAATAAAATCATCACGCCAAGAGCTTTAAAATGACATATTACTTACCTATGTAGAGGGGCTGTGACAAATCAAAAGTTAAAATTTATAGTGTTGTCCAGTGCAGTACCTTAGGGCAAAAAAATATCAAAAATTTTAAAGACCGTCAACAAAAATTAAGGCGTAAAAAATACCGAAATCCCCCCAGGTCTCAAACCTGTGGTTCAACAAGTTTTTGAGCGCTGTTACTAATAATAGAGCACTTGAGTCCCGCCCCACAATACAAACGATTTTTGTAAAAATCGTAAAATCAACCCCTTTTAACTTTTCGTGGTACTCAACTCAGTAAGGCAACCAGAAAAATTATATTTTAATGAGCCCAGAAAAGCATGAGGAATCTGCATTGAAATAAAAATTAAAAAAAAATTTTTAGAGCGTAGCCGAAAGTTAAAGGACCTTAACTTATGATATTTGCATATTGATCGCAGCGCGTTCAAAAGTTATAAAAGCTCAAACAGAAAATTTTTGTCAAAACTTTCCCAGTATCACTAAAAAAACCAGAAAATAGTTTTCTTAATGCGACTTCATTTACTCTTAACTGCTTTATTTTTACTGTATGCGATTATTTTTGCACTGCTAGGCTGGATCCATAACAAAAAATAATTAAGTCTTTGTTGTCACGTCAATAGTCACATTCAATTTAATCAAACATTTAGAAGTTATGATGTTATTTAGTTTCAAAATGTTGGCAAATCAATTTATTTTATTATAATCAGACTTTGACATCTTAAAGTCAAATAAACGACTTTAACAGATTTAAACCCAGATTTTTTCCTTAAATTTACCTTATTTTTTGTTTTGCAGCCACGAGCCAGTCTCGCAATGCAAAATTAATCTTAAGTATGGACAGTTTTCTTAAGTATGGAAAATCGCGATTTTTGGCATACAATATCTCGTGAACTACAAAAATATTTCCATAAAAAATTAATATGAGTGTTAAAAAGGCAAAAATACCGCGATTATAAAGTGCACATTTATTATATTATTGGCAGTAGTTGAAATAATTGATATTAAAAATTAGATTGCAACGAATTTTTTTTAAAACCCTTAGAAATATGCACTACTCATTATTTATTAGGGAAAATACTTTTAATAAATAGGAATTGTTACCCTTTTTCACGTGCGTAACAATTTATGGAAATATTTTTGTATTTATGGTTTAATATAAAAAAAGTAAAACAAAGTCGCAACATGTGCTGCAAGAAATTTAACACTGTTAAAAATCGCTGCATGGGAAAACTAGCAGAAAATGGACGACATTTGCTAAAAAATTAGCAATGAATGAAAATAAATAAAAATTTGCTAATCAATGAAACTTTACAAAAAAATTAATGGGAATAGAAAGTTTATAAAAAATCTAATTTCATAACATTATTATGAAACAGTTCCCTGAAGATTTAATTGAATTATACGTTTTCTTTTTTTTCTATAGACTAGTTCGGAAAAAGGGCTTTTAGTTTAGGAAGAGCGTACAATGACAACCAGCGCCAATCATATGTGAGAGAAAAACTGAGAAACAGCGAGCGACTAGTACATTTTACGGTTTCAAATATTGCCGCTTTGTAGGTAGGCGCTACTCGCGCGTTTGGTGTCACTTTCTTAATGTTTAAATTAGAGAAAATGCTTCTGTTTAAGTTTGGAATGGACTTTTATAAAATTAATCTTTAAAGTTTGAATAGTTTTACAACCATCATTTATAAAACCTATGTAGCTTTGAAATTAGTTTCAAAGGGAAAATTTTACCTTTATTTTAGCTAATTTGATATCATTGTTCACAATAATACTTTTTTATTGATGATTTCAAATTATTTATGTTTAATAAAAAAAACTCAAATTTATTTAGCATAAACTGACATATTAAAGCACTCTAAAACAGTTTAATATATGGAATGGAGTCGAATGGAATTGCCTCTGGCTCTGCCATACCTTTAGAAACTGTAATAAACTGTTCAGGTACATAATTACAGTGTCATAGCATACCTACCTTGTTATTATTAACATAAAATCACCAGTGATTTGACATTGAGCAATTATAAATATTAGTAAAACAAGAAAAATGTAATATTAGAAACCCAAAAATAGAACATGACGAAACTCAAATCAGTTTTTTAACTAAGCTTGCCACATTCCATGATGTGATTTTTATTTGTTTTATCTTTAGATACTAACTACAAAAGGTTAAAGATGAGAGATAATAAAAAAGCAGTAGTAAGTTAGGCTGACCACCTGTGTAGCAATTTTCATTAAAGGCTGGTTTATACTTATGACAAAACGTCCTTTGGACAAAGTACAAAGAACAAAAGCTTTGTCCAAAGGACAAATACAGTGTAAAAACGTCCTTTAGACTTTGTCTAAAAAACGAAGTCCAAAGGGCGAAATCCAAAGGACAATGTGTTCATACTTTTTTGTCCGTAGGACTTTTCCCTTTGGATTTTATTTAAGTACTATTCATACTTCGTCCAAAGGAAAAAATCCAAAGGACGTTTTGGCTTTTCTAAAATTGTCCTTTGGACTTTGTCCAAAGGACGTTTTATCATAAGTATGTACCAGCCTTAAGTGTAGGTTTAAGCTAAAAAAAACTAAGAAAGCTACGATTTTCTTAAATTTTAGATTTTTTTCTTTTTGTACCCTCTCTCGTACAGTAAAATACGCTTATGTGTACCATTTTATAATAGCTAAAAAGGGCTCACTTCGATTAATTTAGAAGAAAACATATCTAACGTGCAAATAAGCAAAATGGATCAATTGGAATGTTTTCTAAACGACGTTCAGTCTTCCATGGAACCGAACAATAGACAACACGAAATGTCCTTGGATAAAGATGAACTGCTAATAAACGAAGTTAAGCGCCGTCCCGAATTGTACGATAAACGCCACGAAGCCTATCTGGACCGGGAATTTCAAGATCACACCTGGATAGAAATCGCCCAAATTGCGGGTTTCGAAAATGCCACCGAGGCCGCGAAGCGGTGGAGGTCTTTGAAAAAGATGTACAGTAATAAACGGAAGCTGGCCTCCATGCCGTCGGCAACTGGGGAAATAAAAATACCCAAATGGCAATACTACGATAAGATGACTTGGATGAATATTTACATGAACAAACGGAAGTAAGTGGAGTAAAGTAGTAATCTAAAGTAAAGAGTAAAGTAGTAATCTAGAGTAAAGTGGTAACCTAGAGTAAAATAAAGTAAAGTAGTAAAGTAGTAATCTGGAGCAAAGTAGTAATCTAGAGTAAAGTAGTAGTAAGTGGAGTAAAGTAGTGTCTTTAAAAAAGATGTACAGTAATAAACGGAAGCTGGCCTCCATGCCGTCGGCAACTGGGGAAATAAAAATACCCAAATGGCAATACTACGATAAGATGACTTGGATGAATATTTACATGAACAAACGGAAGTAAGTGGAGTAAAGTAGTAATCTAAAGTAAAGAGTAAAGTAATAATCTAGAGTAAAGTAGTAATCTAGAGTAAAGTAAAGTAAAGTAGTAAAGTAGTAATCTGGAGTAAAGTAGTAATCTAGAGTAAAGTAGTAGTAAGTGGAGTAAAGTAGTGTCTTTAAAAAAGATGTACAGTAATAAACGGAAGCTGGCCTCTATGCCGTCGGCAACTGGAGAAATAAAAATACCCAAATGGCAATACTACAATAAGATGACTTGGATGAATATTTACATGAACAAACGGAAGTAAGTGGAGTAAAGTAGTAATCCGAATCGGTAAACTGAGCGCTGTTTTATTAATGCTACCAGGGGTCATGGCGAGATTTTTTTAAAACACAAATCGGCAGGAAAAAAAAACCTTTAAAGAAATTTATAAAATACCTATAAAACCCAAGAATGATAATACTACGTTTTGGATAAATACTTTCATGAGTAGACGAAACTAAGTAGGGGATGGTATGCTCAATTTTTAATCGGACTTAAATTAATCTGAGATTAGCGATTTTCGTCTCACGGAAAACATACTAGCAGTATCCATTGGTTAATCTAGCTTCACAAATTGATCAATCCCTTTAAGCTACTTTATCCAATCAATACTGCTGCTAGTATGTTTACCCTGTCGCAAAAATAGCCAAAGTAAGATTAACTTAAGTCTGATTAAATCTTGAGCATATCATCTCAGAACGTCTAAACTTGGCGCTGATTTATTAATGCTTTTAGGGTTTCTAGCAAGATTTTTTTAAAATAATTTACTGGTATAATTTTTTGGTCTAAATTTACAGTGAAAAACACGTCTTTTAAATAAGATTACTAATTTATACACTTTTTATGCTAAAATAACCTATTTAAGTGAATAAAAATCAATACTTTTATTAAAAAACTTAAAATTAATGATCTAAACCAATTTTGTTCAAAAGCCAAACTCACTTATTTCTCCTCCCTAAACTTGAAATCAGTCACCCTGGATTGACCCTTATAAAAAGACAGATGGATCCGGACCGGACCCTCCTGGACCCCCCAGAAAGATTTTGCCTTCCAAACGGCGGAGGGGGGGGGGGTGAATCCCTTAGCGTACACAACCAAAACATCTCTAAGGTAAAGTTTTTCATCTGTTGTTTTAATTGCAGAATTATTGTTAGCAATATTGCGTTTGCAACATTTAAAAAATTATCATGGCGATATAAACTAAAAAAAACGTGATATGTATTAGCAATAGCAATACATTTTTTTAAAATTATACAAGTTTATAAAAAAAACACGTGGTGTCTTGCCCGACGTCGCTTTGTTGCAATTATACAAAAGAAATATACTATTTAAAATACATGGGCAAGTTGGTCCGGAGTGGGGGGGGGGGTTTAAAATAAACCCCAAATTAGGGGGGGGGGCGTTAAAATCCAAGAAACGTAAAATACCCATAACATATGTTTTTTTTTCTGAAGTGCATTTTACCCATTTCGTTTTTCAATTTTAAAGAAAAAATAGGTAAAACACGCTAATTTTAGGTCTAAAAGCCCTTTTGATCCATTTTTGAGCGTAACATTCATTTTAACCTTAAAACTTAAGTTTGGAGGCAGTTAGAAGTCATTTAGAAGACATGTTTCTTCTTTTTTCCGAAATTTGGGGGTTAACCTTATCTCCCCCCCCCACTTCTGAGGGGGGGGGGGTTAAACCCCCTTCTCAGAATTTGGGGGATGTTAAGCCCCCCCAAACCCTCCCCTTCCCGTGCCCATGTATTCTATTTAAGCAGAAACAATTTCCTCGCCAAAATTTCTTTTGCAGTGTATTGCTGAGAAAATACTGCTGCAGGTTTTTTTTCTGCAAAAAATATTGTGGCGGAAATATTTACCCATGAACTGTAAAACCATTAGGTATTAAAAATTGATTTATAATATAATTCGTAGGTTAAGCAGTCAACTAAAAAAATGCTAAAATAAAAACGAGAGTACCTATGGTTGAATTATATCTGGCTGACGCTGAAAATTAGAATGCAGACATGAAGGGACCAATTGAAATTGTGCGGTAATGACGTTTTTTTTTAAAACAATAAGAACGCAGATTTTTTTTAATTCCACCTTTTCACAAAAAATACAAAAATTAGCCAACTTTAGCCCTTAAAAAATTTGCATTTAGGTTATAAATTAGGTAATTTAATAAATAATTATTAAAATACAGTTTTTAATCTTTGTTATTAATACGCCTTAGTGACAAATTTTAAATGTTTTTGTTGTTAACTAGTCGATTCAATAATGCAAATCTCGCGGTCAGCTAGATTTTTTTTGCCTATAGTTAGAATTTTTTTTGCAAACGTTAAAAGTTTTGAAAGACTTTTCAGAATGCTTTGAATTTTTACATTATTGTGCAGATTTCGCGTTAATCGGACATTAATCGGACATTCTCTTGTGTGATGTAATCTTCCTAATACTAAGTAAGTGCTATGTTCTTGGTATTTCTGATGGTGATGTGCAACATCACCATAAAAGTAATGTTAAGTCCCCATGGTAAAATTTACCATAACGTAGTGCTAATTCAGCATAACAATCAGAAATTCGTTTCCAAACTAAAATTTGTTAAAAAAAAACATTAAAAATGTTTTAAATTTTTCCTTAGCCTAAACAAAACCCTAAAATTAAGCTAAATTTTATCATGATAAATTTTATTTGTATTTTCCAAGTGTCGAAATTGAAAGGAAATATTGCAAACACATTCATTATATTTCTGATGAATTGACAACACTTTATGGTATTTTGTAACGTTTATGGTAATTTTGGCCTATGGTAAATTTATCCATGGTGTTATTATACGGACCCATTTCTGGTATCTCGTATATAGCTTGGAACAGAGGCTATACGTTAATAGATTTAAATGTATATATTAGTGATGTTGCTACCTTCCAATACCATACCACGCTCCGGAGCTTCGGCCATTTAAAGCTGAAGGAGCTCTGGAGCAACCCCTGGAGCTCCTAAAAGCGGAGCTTTGCTAGGAAACTCTGAGGGTAACATCCCTATTATCAATACTATAAACAGTTTAGACATATAATCACTCAAAAACCTTAAGTTTAAAGTTATTCTTCAAATTAAAGTCTGTAAAATCAAAAGATCAAAAAAATAAAAAGCTTATTTTTAATTTATTTTCATTTAGATGTTCTTCAAAATCTTATACCCCGCGAAAATGGCAAGGACCAACAGCACCTCAACAATACAGAGAGAGTGTGAATGAAAAAACCAGCGAAATAAACAGACAAAGTCCTGTCGATATCAAGTTCGATTGGATCGGCCAGTTAACATCCGCACCTCCTCCCGCTGGTTTCGAATCTTCCGCCACAAGCATGCTGGAAAAAGAATTGGCCGACGTTCACAATAATACTAACCAGAAACGAAAAAAATCTGAAAACAGAAATTTAAGTAGTACTGTAGACGGTAGTGGCAGTAAGAACGCAGAGGTAGTAAATGAAGCGAATGACGAAATGGGATTATTCTGCGCCTCGGTGGCCGCAAAACTGCGCAGTTTAACTCCTCAACAGCAAGCGATGGCGAAACTTCGCATTCAAAACGTGTTAATAGATGTGGAATTTCCAATTTTCCCCAACAATGAAAAGCTCGGCACGGCGAGTGAAGGAATGAACAATCCTAAGTCTGAATAAACTAGGGAAAACTGGGTATGACAATAAAATACGACTTTGAAATGGTCTGAACATACACTGAAATTTGGCGACATTTTTTTATATTATGTGACTTTTTTTTGTTGATTAAAATTTAAGGAACAAATTTAAAGACAAAATTTTAAAAAAATTTAAAATTAGTTTGAGTCCACAATGGCCCTAACCTAAAGCGCGCCCTAGTTAGGATGCGCATTAGTTAGGACAGTAAATGTGTTTAAGAAATATATTTAGTCCCACATTTTTTCTAATTATTATGTTATATATTTTTGGCAACATGTGATTATTGAATACATAAAGGAAATCCTGCTAAACAAAAAAATATTATTAAAAGTCTCTACGGCTTTTAACTGAAGTGACAACCACTTAGTAAATAGTGATGTTTTTGTTGATATATACTAGTGGCAAGCATATAAACATAAAAATGTTTAAGTTAGTATCTAAGTAAAATTTAGCGACGGCAAATATGTAATAAAAGGTAAGAAACCACAAAAAGACCAAACATAAACTTACGTTATTGCAGAGTGCTTTTGAGTTATCTGTGACATGGACATCATATGTAATAAATTAAGATGGTAAAATGTACTAGTCGCTCTCTGTTTCTCAGTTTTCCCCCTACATATGATTGGCGCTAGTAGTTATTGTACCTTTTTTCTAACACTAAAAAATCCTTATTCAGAACTAGTCTATATACCTTGCTTGACCTGTGCCAAAAAGCATTTTTGTAAGAGATGGTATTAACTTTATCAGGCCAAAGACATTTACAAATTATTTGCAGTAAATAAAGTACATGCAAATGCAAAAGTTTGAGATACAGATAATACCATCTTAAAAAATTTTTTCTAGACTAAAAATGTTTGATTTAAAAAAACGATAGTTGATTAGATAAATCTTGTTGCAGCATAATTACGTTTATAATATTTTTTGAATTGTCAGAAAGAAACTAAAAATCGACCGAAAGGCTCCTTTCTGTCTGCGTTGTTATGCTCATTATCCAAAAGCAATGTGTAAAATTCGGATTTATTGGTTTACGTTCATGTGACCATAAATTTTTAAATGTTTTTAAGTTCTTCAGACTTTAGTTTGTGCAA
The DNA here is from genome assembly GCA_030248175.1 of Microlaimidae sp. YZB2_3. Taxonomy (NCBI): domain Eukaryota; kingdom Metazoa; phylum Nematoda; class Chromadorea; order Desmodorida; family Microlaimidae; species Microlaimidae sp. YZB2_3. The sequence goes on from JASAMX010024447.1 coordinate 10,125, forward strand.
TGTAAAATATAGTTTTCAATTAATTTTGTTGCTGAACACATTTTTTAACACCATAAAATTTTTGGGCTTATAAATCAGCTTATAACTTCTTATGGAAGATTTAAATCTCAAAAATAACCTCAAAAACGAGGTTTACGTGTTCAATTTGGGGTACAAAGATGTTTTATATGTGCATTTTACTTTAAGATCGGTTAAATTAATAATTGATACATGTATGGGTGGGCATGGGCTTGTTTGTACCCAACTTTTATGTTGAATAAACGAGAGATAATAGCTTAGAATTTAGTTTTTAACAATATTAAAAAAAGGCGCGAAGGTATATAAATTTAATAGCAACTCAAAAAAACTTTATAAACGTAAAAACCTAATTAATTGTCGAAACTATAACAATAGTTATAAATTGAAAAAATCCCACGTTTACATGGAAATATTTGTCAAAACTCCCTTTTATACTTTAAAACAGTTTGTTTTTGCACAATTTTGTTTTTAGTATTCAAACTATGTATATATTTATCAATTAAAAAGATTTTTATATCAGTTGAAATAGTTCGGAAGTTAAACTAAATAAATAAAACCCAAATAAAAAACCTGCAATATACGATTTTTTTAAATTTTATAAAAAAATATAAATTAACAACAAACCATTGATGTTTTAAAAGTAACACTGCAATCAATTCAATTTTATCGTAGTTTTAATGTTTCTCGGAATAATTTTGTTCAAAAACCGAGAAAAAAAAACAATTCACTTTCTTTTATTTTCTAGTTTGTAGTATACGTAACTGAACCAAGACCATGACA
>JASAMX010024448.1:0-30327 GCA_030248175.1 Microlaimidae sp. YZB2_3
TAAAATAAACACGAAAACTCATTTAATATCCATTCGTAAAAAGTATAACTTTCAAAAATATAAATTATATTTTACTATTACGGTTTATGTTCTAATGATTAATGTTTGAATTACAGTTCTTGCTATGAAAACATTTATTTTGCTTTTTTATTATCAATGGGGGTTTTATCATCGGCTTTATAAGTTGAGTTTATGATGACAAAATTTGTCCATATAGGTGTTAATAATAAATGCCGAGCGTTACAAACGCTTTTTTGACAAGTAAAAAATTTATTATATTTAGTTAAATTAGAAATTCATTACAAATTCATTACATCCAGTTACAAATCATTAAATTGTGATTTCTTCCACCATGCTGCCATTCATAAATTTTACGCAATAAATAATTTGCATACGTTTTATTTGCGTAAGCTTAGTTGGCGAGCAGCTGATGGAACGTTCAGTATGTTGTTCAGAGTATTTTTTCCGCGGTTTTCCAAACCAAAAAAATAGGGGGATTTAAAATTGCGAACGCAGTTCCCCGATTTCAATCTTACTTTCCTGAGATTCGAATAGCCGTTTTGGTAAATATAAGTGAAAAATATTTGTGATAAGTTCTTTTTATCTTAATTCTAGTGGTAATTATTTTTAATTTATTTTTTTGTTTTTTATACCAACTTTATTTTATTTTTTTATCTCCAATTTATTTTTTATAGCAAAAATTAAGACTTTTTAAAAAAATCAATGTTATTAAGAAAATATAAAATCTAAATGGAACGACAATTTTTTAATCGAGAATCAGCGGTGGTTTACTTCACTTAAGGCTAAAAACTATTTTATTTGTTAATTAGCTACCCTTTATCAAGTCCTAGAGTAAGACTATATGTACATAGTATTCTTTCATGTTCGTTATAGTATTATCATAATGTGATTTTTGAAAAAGAAATTTTTCAGCGGCATGGTGTATAATTCGTGGGTACCTAATATTCATTATTCAGAAATTAAACTAAAAAAAATGCCCTGGTTTTTTCCAATTAAATTTAAAAGTTTACTATCGTATGCCATTCCTATGATCTTAGAGATTTCATGAAAAATTATTGAGGTTTCATCTAACATCTAATTTTCTGGCTGATTACTGTTAAAAGTAAACAGTCCATAACAAAAGTCAACGCTTATAGATTTTCAGTGTTTTTCTAGTAATGTTCTTATCCCCCAAATATCATACTCCACACACAGCTCCGGTCATTTAAAGCAGGGAACTGCCGGAGCTCTGGAATCTAACGAGTTAATATATCACATTACCTTGTTACAGGAGCTTAATTTTTTAAATAAAAGCTTTCAAGATTATTTCAGCTTGAAATATGTTTTAAATTATTCTATCTGCATGTTTACACGGTTTTTATTGTTTTTTTTTCAGTATAGAAAAATTAATTTACTGAAAATTTTTTCTATGCATGACTCTTGAAAAAGTGGAGCTTTGCTCTGAAGCTTTGAAGCTCCCGAGTTTTGGAGCTTGGAGTTCCAGGGAACATCACTAGTTTTTGCATTAAATACCAATTACAGATAATTTTCGGTTTCTTCCGAATTAACTCCACAACAAAAATATGTAATATTGAAGATTAAAAAAAACCAAGGCAAAAAAATTTGTTAATTTAAAAATAAACCTGGGGTCGCAGTCTGACGCGCGGTTAAAAGTTATCCCGGGATAACTTTTTTATGTGCTTAAGGATGCGAGTAAAAAATCAATTTTATCCAGGTTAAAGTCGGGATAAAGTTTTTCTATTGTTTTAAGTAATAAGAATTTATCCAACTCAAGAGGTGGATAAATATTTTCTCCCGTAGGATTAATTTAACAAAAAATAAAATACGCGCATTGACTGTGATTTTGCGCGAGGTAGTTTTGAGGCGCGAGAAAAAAAATTAAAAAATAATTCATAATTAATAAAATTTATCCCGGGATAATTTTTTTACGTGCTTAAGGATGCGAGTGAAAAATCAATTTCATCCAGGTTATAATCGAGATAAATAAAAGCCAAAAATATATACTCGTAAATTATATTTTAAAAAAATAAATTATTATGTCGTATTTACAAGAAACGTGTTTCTTATTTTGAGCTAGCAAATTATTTTGGTGTTGAACATTTAGAAAATAAGAGAGTAAGCAACAATCTGGTAAGTTATAAGTTCTTAAATAAATTGTTAATATTAAATTTACATTTTTTTAAAAATTTTTAGCTGTACCAAAATCGTTAAAATGAACAAAAATTGTTAAATAATTGCAAAAAAATAGAAGAATTACACTTTTTTCGACTAGATCGTGTTTTTAAAAGAATAAACTTGAGTATTCGGGTACCAGATAAGCGAAGCTTTTACTGACAAATTGAGCAATTTTGACATTTATAATTTTGATACTTGTATCTGTAATACGTATTATATTCGCTTGTAATAACAAACAATATATTTTACTGATTTGCATTGATTTTTTAAAAATAGTTTTTCTTGTAGCGGAAACAAGTACTGGCAGGTTGTACTAGAACGTTAACAAACAAAAAGTAGACCAAATACTACATTGTAACAACGGTATCGTGTTTACTTGAGTACAGAGATTTAATTCTTGATTTAAGTCTTTAAGAGAGTAAAAGTTCAGGCCATTTAACATTTATCGCCCGTTTTTCAAATACTAAAAATAAATTGTTTTACATTCCTTCTTTCAAAAACTCGATTTACTAGACCTCATATTACTGCACGTCACAACATTGGGTCCACTAAGCGAACGCTACTATAATGCCTACAAATCTTTTGAATATGTCTAATAATTAATATAACAAATCGACCAGCTGAGTTATATAAAGTTGCGGAGGGGTTACGGTAATTTAACCCTTTCCGATTTTTGAGGCAAAAAAGCGCGTCTTAATCGCAGACGGGCGAGGGCGTCAGGGCAGTTCAGTGTTAAATTTTGCGTCCTCGTCTATTTCCGACCGCGTTTATACACTAAGCAGTGAGACGCGATACACACTCCGCGTCTGAGCCGCGATAACAATCGCAAAAAGTTAAGCGATATGTGGTATAGCTATAGTTTATTGTAGTTACAACAGCAAAATAAGCCAGAATTCGTATAAATGATATGAAGCCGTGACTTATTTGAGATTTCTAATAAATCGTATTAACTAAAAAAATAAGTCACAGTCACGTGAAATTTATAATGAATGTGGCTCATTTTGCTATACTTAGGATAATATTTATTTTACAGTTTCAGTGCAACATACTGCTTATATTAAAATACAACACTAATTATTAAGTATTATATATTGACCACTCCTCTTACATAGTTATTGATATCTGGGTCTGTCTTATAAATTTTACGCACAAACACGTAAAAAATGAAAAAAATGAATGGCGACTATATGGCGATTATTCTAATATATTTGTTTACTGATAAGTTTGTAGTGTTCCTATTAACTCACAATATTTTACAGTTTTCATTTTGTATAGACTAGTGATGTTTCTTAGAGACACGAGCTCATCTTTCGCGCGCTTGAATAAGGTTTAAATCTTTTATTTATATGGAGGAGCTCCGAAGCTCCTTTCGCTTTAAATGGCCGGAGCTCCGGAGCATGATATTGGAAAGTAGTAACATGACTAGTGTACACATGTTAATTTTTCTTTTAAATCTTTTTAATTGAATGTTAGTCACTTTTAAACTGGGTTTCGCTTTTATTTTATTTTATAAAAAATTAGTAAAACTCGTTGAAAATTTTTTATTCAAGCTCATTTTTAAATTAAACCATAATTTTTTTTGTTTTTCGGAAATAAAATTATCGCAAATGAATTATATGTGGAAGCGAAGCGAATATCATGACCTATAATATACCGTTTTATTGCGCTATACTCTTGTTGTAGGTACCTATAATGTAACGTAATTGTAATAAAAAATATAAAATGTTCTTCATATTACTTCGTAAGTTTGTTCGTAAGTTTTTCTAATTAATTGTTGTAAAATATAAGTTTCCTTTTTTACTTTATTTTGTTTAAAAAACACTCAACAGTTATTGTGTGTAAGTTTTCCAAGCCATTATCGCACTAGTTTTAAGCAGCTTTTAACGAAATTTTACGAACAAAATTACAAGTTAAGCTTGAGCAATAAAATTCCCCAATGAATAAAAAAACAACTCAGCGTTTGCGAAATTAAGTCGGTTATTGCCAAGCAAATGATTTTTAAATTTCCCTATAATTCGTGACATCGGTTCATATTATCGGATTTTATTACTTTTCTCATTATAAAAACACTATCAACTTTTCTCTATTTATTTTATGGCATTATCAATATAAAGTGACATTAAGTGTGGCCTGAATGTCGTGATTTGTTTCGCTTAAGTGATTTTTTCTATAGTTTAATTTTTAATACTTTTACAACCTTAATAATTATGAAAAAGCATGCATTATGCAGATCTACATATGCACAGTCCATCAACGTTCTTCCTTCACTTTATAGTGGTTGTCTCCCTCACTTCTTGTGAAATCCAAAAATTATTATGGTATTTTTGATCAATTTTGCGAAATTCTTGGAAATTTTTGACTTATTTTTGATCTATTTTTTTACGTAATTTACCTTTTTTTGACTCTATTGTCGCATTCTTGTTGTGAACAGTTTTCTCCTTTTTGTGAACCACCCTTAATCTTGAACTGCCCTTCCCGTTACGCCTCCAAAGAAATTACACAGATCTGAATATTATTTTTGTTTAAATTTTTTATTCAAATTTAAACTAATTGTTAATATAGATAAATACCCTAAACACCGTTGTTTTTTAGACTAAATGATCTTTGTCAAAGCATTTTGGAGTTATTTTTTTAAAGTTATAAGTCTAGAGATAAATTTTATTCTTTTTTATAATATTGCATTATAGTAATATAAAAAAAGATAAAAAATTTATGGAGAATCACCACGCTTAATTCAATGTACACAAAGGTCTCGAGAAGAACTGAAAATAATTTGTTTAAGACCGCAAAAGATAAAGAAGAAAAAATATTTACAACCAGCTGTTTTTTTAGAATAATTGTTTATGTTTAATTGTTATTTTCGTTATTATAAATTGTTTTTTCGTTAGCCAAAGTCGTATACAAATTATTTTCAAATCTTCTCAAGACCTTTGTGTACATTGAATTAACTGTCGTGATTCTCCATAGATACATATTACTAATTTCTTTTTCTGTCCGTTAATACCAATAATTCGATTGATGTGCTTGAATGGCTCGGTTTTTCAGCTTTATTTTGTGTTCATGTAAATTTAATACATGAAATTGACTTGAAATGTAGAAAACCATGTACATTGTAAGTGTAATACGAACCCCGAAGATAAAGTCAAGTTTCGTATAAAAAAACGTTGATTTTGTTTCTAATTTAAAAGTACATACAAGGGTATGCAGATTTAAATTTTTCAGTAAATAAAACTTGGATTTGTAGTAATTTAAATTGGTTCTTTATACTTTGCATAATTAAATAATGTATTTATCAGGTTAAAAAAAATTAACATGAAAGCTGAATCATCTTCTTATATCATATAAAACCTGAAAAAAGTTTTTATAGATTCTGTTCGTTTAATTTATTGAATGTTGGCTATGAAGCTATAAATGTTTTGTATACTATACTATATAAATGTTTTGTATACTATACTATGTAAACGGTTTATATAACAAAAAAAAACTTTTACATTTACCATTAAATAAAGAAATATGAAATGAGTGGTGGAACTCAAGTATAGTTTTTTAAATTTATATATGCGCCCATAAAATGTATTTTTCGTTAAATTTTCATTGCTACCGCTAATTAAAAAATGATCCATAAAACAAACCGTGTTTTTTTATTAGGTTAAAAACCTATGTTTGCTTCTTTTTTCTTAGAAAAACATAAAATTATACATTGATAGTATTACTTAACGGAAGTAGTCGGTTTATTGATGATATCACTTTTTTCAAAAAAAAACAACTTTTTTACACTCTTAAAAATTTATGGCTATTTGTATGCAATAGTCAGAATATTTGTTGGGTATTTTATACATTACATTTTAAATTATGCCTAAAGTAATCTTGCATTATGCGAATTTTAATAAACAAATAAATAAATACATAAATTTCTCATAATTAAAATATAAAAATAATATTCTAAATCATATGTAATATGATTCGTAATAGTAGTTTTTATATATAGATTTTATAATTTTATAAACCATTTATTAAGTTCTAAAAAAAATTCAGTTTTTTAACACAAAAATAGAGGCAAAATTCTATATAAATTAGTATTAAGTCGAGATCAATCTTTTTTTTTAATTCGTAAATAATGGTTGAGTTAGAGTTATATACTTAGTAGTCTTGTGAGAAAATCGTTTCCTGAACAATAAAAAACTGAGGGTGAGATGCTATGTAAATGTGTAAAAACACTTTTGGTTTGCAAGAGTCAATTTTGATGTAATTTAATACCAAAAAAAATTAAGTAAAGGACGTAATGCTCACATTGCTGGATAAAAATATGTTCAGGATGGGATTCGACAGGCATAATTTTAAATTTTTATTTTCTCAATTAAAAACAATTAATTATCATTAATTGAAGTAATTACTGAAAAAGAGTTTCAAAAATGTCTTTCTCATAAACAAATATTAACATTTTAATGTTTGTTATATTTTATATTAAAATTTAAACCGCACAAGGCCGTTCATCATGTGTTAAATTAATTCATAATGCATGTTTTGAAAATGGTGCCAGAATTTTTGTGTTCTATTTATGTTTTTGAATTTGGCTATTTTGGAAAGAAATATTCTCTTGTAATTTTTTGTGATGGAACCACAGGAACTCGAATTCGTTCTAAAAATCGAAAGTAAAAAAACTTAAACCCAAAAAGAAAAATTTCTCAAACACCTTAACCTAAGTGTAAACCTAGGACCAAACAATTGTTTTTATTTAGGTCCTCAAATTCCCATTTTTTTTCGGCTTTAAGTTACAAAAAACAACTTTTAAACGTTTCTATGTTCTCTATTTACGACTCAAAAGATCATGTATTATTGGTACGGGACCTTAAGAGCCAGAAGCAGGATCTTGAAGCTCCCGTAAATTTTTAAGAACATGGAGCCACGAACAATGGACTGGGAGCTCTTAAAAAATGGTTTGGACTAATATTTAGGCTTCGATTAGGCTTAGGTAAACGTACTATTGATTTTTACTTTTGGCTCCAAGTTGAACTTACGGCTCCGAATTCCCTAGTTTTGGCTTTAAGTTCCCTCGGCTCCATCGGCCATAAATCAGTTTTAAAACTGTTTATTAATTTATCACTCAAAAATTAATAGAAGACAATTTTTATATCAATCCTCTTTTTATACTATTGTATTATGAATTATAACAGCACTTGATGCTATTTTTTCTAACTTAAAACACAGAATTTAAGAATAAAAAAATAAAATGGACAATTTTTTTCTGGAAGGAGCACTCAACCACTTGATATGAATTATTTTTGTTAATTTTGTTTAAATAGAGTTATGCTTTTTAAAAATCTCAGATGCTACGAAATTGTTTTCAATGCATTTCGAAATAACACCAATAAAAAGAATAAATTTCTTGGTGCACTTTATTTAAATTTTTTTTAAAGAAGTAGTTAAAAACATATTCAATATAGCTTTTTATTAAAATAATAATAATAATAAAATATTGTTGATAAAAAATTTCTCTTAAAGTAAAAAAATTCTGCTTAAATAATATCTAACTTCATAACGTATGCTCTGTTTTGACTCACTTTTATATTTAACTGAAATGCTAAAACCATAATTAGAGTTTGAATTCTCTCTGCAGAGAAGCATTACGGATAATAAAATATTTATATGGAGCAATAAAAAAATTTTTTTAACAAAGCCTTTTTTGTGAAAAAAAAACATCAAAACTATTTTATTTTAAAGAAAGCAAATTTCTTATTACAAAGCAATTTTTTTGAAATTCGAAAATGTTTTTTAATTATTTTTTTTATTTAAAAAGCTTATTTAAATGAAACTATAGGCATATAAAATGTAACTTCTCTCGATAATTGCAGTATTGAATCGACTATATGACAACAAACTATTTAAAATTTTTAACGAAAGTGGTTTAAAAATAAAGATAAAAACACTATTTTAATAATTATTTATTAAATTGCTGAATTTAAATTTCAAATGCAAATTTTTTAAGGATAAAAGTTGGTTAATTATTTTGTGAAAAGGTGGAATTAAAAAAAATCTGCGTTTTTATTTCTTTAAAAAAACACGTCATAACCGCACAATTATAATTGGTCCGCTCATGTGTGCGTTCTAATTCACTTGGTCAGCCAGATATAATTCAACCATAAATTAAGCTGGGTGAATCAAGAAATTAAACATTTAATCAAATATAGTAGAACAAAATAAATGAATTAATTAAATGTTAATTAGTTAATGTTAATGTTACACGACAGTTAATTAAATGTACACAAAGGTCTCAAGAAGTATTAAAAATAATTTGTATATGACGTTGGTTACCGAAAAAAGACACGATCATAATACACGAAAATAACAAAAACATAAACATTTTTTTTCTGAGAAAAACAGCTGGTTGTGCATATTTTTTTCTCTTTCTTTTTTGGGTCTTATACAAATTATTTGATTTCTTCTCGAGACCTTTGTGTACATTGAAATAACTGTCGTTATTCTTCATAAAAATGCGAACAAAATTTTATATAATGATCACCTGATTTTAATTATTTTTTCACAAATTAAATGTTTTATTAAATAATTTTAGCTTTAAAACTACATATAAAACATTAGATTTAGAAATTTGTGATTTATTGGTTGTTATTTTATAGAAAAATTTTTCATTTTATTTAAATGAAACAGTTTTAGTTAATTTTCTTAAATTTTGTATATAAAACTTAAAATTGAATGAATTAAATTGTTTTAATTTTGTGTATTTTTTAATTAATATAAAAGAATTGTCCATTTATTAATAATTAAACATTTATCAAATCTTTAAGTAACAAAAATGAAAATTAATAATCGGACATTGTCTATAGTGACGTGAAAATAAGTGGTTTTCAACAGATTTACGTCGTTTGCTCAAAATTTTATTTTATTTTCGCTGGAAAATAAAATAAAATTTCGAGCAAACGACGTAAATCTGTTGAATACCACTTATTTAAAAAGACCAATGTACATTGGTCTTTTAAAATCTTTTTTTGCTTTTGGTTTTTTTATACTTTCTTGTTTTTTTTTGATATGAAAATATTTGTTACATCTAAATTTTAGCTTTGTTTAGATGATCTGATCATTATCCCTCATTTATATGCCTTATTTGGCAGCATTGTAACCTTATCAATTCGGGGTCATAAATCTTTTCAGTTATCCTTTTTGAAATGTCGCGTTCCCCGAAGTTTCCCGATCCACAGCAATAAACCCCAAATGACGCTCTAATTTGTTAACAATTGAACTTAAAGTTAGCACGAAGTAATTACACCATGCCGTCTGATTATCGTCGAGTTTTTGCGACCATAAAAACGTGTGACGTTGGCCGTCCTTTTTCATTCTTGTGCTACAATACTTTTGATACCACCGCTATTACGGTAACTTCGAAACGCTCGTTGGTTTTTAAACTTTTGTATTGGAGAATTTTCGTTGGTGATTTTGAAATCGCCGATTTGCCTGTTTTGCAAGAAAATGAATCTCAACCGCCCTCCGACTGCACCGCTTCTGAAATATAACAGGTCTTTGCTACCGCTCCAGAGTGATTAACAAGGGATTATAAAATAGTGGAGTAACTCACTAAAATTCGGCCAGCCCTAATTTCGGCCACCGGCTGTGTTTTCTGTTATGCACAAAGTTATGAAATGAACTGCATTCGGCTAGATAGATGACGTGACGATCTATCCTGCCATACGCAGTTCATTTCATAACTTTGCGCATGGGAAAAATAACAACCGGTAGCCGAAATTAAGACTGGCCGATGTTAAGTTAGTTACTCTAAGCACTCACAAATTTGCTATCAGAGCAACATCTGTGTGTAATTTTAAGCTATTTAACGTTTACTTCACTTGAAAATGTGTTATGTATCTCCGTTACAAAACTACATTAGTCATAAAATAAATTATTTAAACTCAATTTTAAAAGAAAAAACACGCAGCCAGATATAGCCATTTTATTAGCAATGTACCAAAGATTACTCCGATTTTTCACGTGTTGTCATTTGTGAAAAAATACGAACCCTAGCATTCCCATAAATAGTTTTTAAACGTTTATGCATAAAAAATTGGCATTATATCAAAAAAGTTTATCATTGTTGTTTTTAATAATCACAGCTACTACTAAAAAAATCATTTTAAAATTTTTTTGTGCAAAACATAACTTATTTTGTAAAACTATAATCTTCTTTTTGAATTCCTTTAATGAGTTTTTTATTCTTTCTGATTAAATAGAAGCTCCTATCGACAATGGGCATTTGGGGTTTATAAAAAAAGCAAAATCCAGGAACATACACCAAAAATAGCTTAAAACGATTATTAAAATTGCAAGTGTAGGGTAACTGACTTAATTTCGGCCACGCCTTTATTTCGGCCACCAATTTAGGGTGTTAGAAAAGTGGCTTATTTTTAAAACACAAAGCAACTAGCACAAAAGTAACTGGACTAATGTTGAATAAAGTGTTTTTGCAAAAGTTTTTTTTTGTTATTCTACATTATCAACATACAAAAAGTGAATTTTTTGTGATTTTGCTAATTTTTGCTTTGTGTTTAAACTGCATCAAATTTAGAACGAAGCCATATATAACCTTAAAATATCTTCTATTTAAGGCTCAAAATTGTTAATTTTCATGTTTTGATATTTTCTTCAAAATTATTTTGCAATGCGTTTTAACTAACTGCTCATTTTAAGATTCCGTTAATTTCGGCCACCTTAAAATTTAGGTGAAAAAACCTGCCGTTTTTTGCTGTTTTGAAAAATCATTATACTACCGTATTTATAAAGTTTTTTTTTGCTTGTTTGACTTTGTTTTGACGTTTTTTAAGCCAAAAATAAAAACTGAACAAAAAATACAACTTGTTTTTTAAGGTTTTGACATAATTATTAAAAGTCTTGCTAATAACTATTAAAAAGTTCGCAAACGGGAAAAATTAAGTTATATGGACCAAGAACAATACCTAAGGGTAAATTTGCAACCTTTAGAAATTTTATTGTTCGTTTAAGCAATAGTTATGGCCAGTTTTTTGTAGGTGGCCGAAATAAATGGCACGCGCCTTAATTTCGGCCACTTTAAAAAAAAAGTTTAAACCTTCACTGATTTATAAGTGTAACAGAAATATTCAAATTTTGCACTGGAATAACAAATATAGGTATTGTTTGATTTTTAGGCCAAATTTTGGCTTGATTGAAAAAACCAGAAAAAACTTATTCAAAAAAATAAAAAAAGGTGGCCGAAATTAAGTCAGTTACCCTACATAAAAAATATTTTATTTTTGTCGCTAATGTTTAAATTTTTCAATCGAATAAGATTAACTTACTTTTTTAAAGAAACTCATTTTGCATTACGTGTCGTACATTTATGATTTTAATATGATCATATAATTTTTGGTGACAATTTTTAGATCAAATTTAAATTATTTTTTAATTGACATGCAAAATTGGGAGAATTTTGAATTGGTTTTAATACTGTGTAAGGTTTAAAAATGATCTCCATTTTGAATAGTAAATAAATCATTTCCAACAGAGTAGTTTATTTACCGAATAGCTCACTTAAAACGCATTTTCTGACATGAATAAAAAAAAACTTTTTAATACATGTTTTTTTAAAACTTTTTTCTTGTTAAAAATTTACCATTAAAAAATTAAACTTTATGTTTTTACACTTGGAAAAAATATATCCCTTCTGTTTTGTTTAAAAAAGAAAACTAAATTCGTTTGCAAAAAATCGAAACATTGGAATCCTAAGCCTTTCTAAAACGGAAAGCCGCCAATATTTTTTTTTTGAAATTTCAGGACACTTTTAGCCAATTTCTTAACATACGTTTGCTCTACAACGCATAAAATGCCATATCAATACAAACGATATTGCTTAAAAAAGCTATTTATCCAGTAATATAAAACCCAGTGCTAATATTAAGATTTTCACTCATATCCTTTGATTTGTTAATGTATTTTTCTTCAAACATCTAAAACAGTATAGTGTGAATTTCACTTTCCTCTGAACAATAAGCATATTAACTTTACTGGCATGACCAATTTTTTTGTTTAGTTTTAATTTGAATGAAACCAAAATCAAAAATCTTAGCCTGAACTTTGCTTATTCTTTTGTTTGTTTGTTAGCAAAAGTTAAGGGCTATTTTTTACATTCATCCAAAAAAAAAATTTTAAATAAAAATTTAAATATAACTCAATTTTTAATAAAAAACTCTTAAAACTTAAAAAATAAAAATTTTTTTAGAGGGGTCGCATTCTGAAGAAACACTTGTATTTACCCCGAAAAATCAATTTCAATGAAAAAAAAAATATATTGCGAATTAATAACACTGTCGCATATGGGAGCGAAATTGAATGCAATAAATTTTTTCCGCGCGCCACAAAACCACCTCGCGCAAAATAAAAATTCTAACAATACGCGTATTTGTTTTTTATTAAATTAATCCTACGGAAGAAAATATTTATCCACCTCTCGAGTTGTATAATTTCTTATCCTAAAAACAATAGAAAAAATTTATCCGGACTTTAACTTGGATAAAAGTGATTTTTCTCTTGCATCTATAAACACGCAAAAAAAATTTTTCCGGGATAATTTTAAACTGCGCGTCAGAATACCAGCGCTTGAAATTAATTTCTCACTTACTTTTTGTTAATTTTTTTAAATGTAAAAAAGTCTTTAGCCATAAATAATTTGTGGGGTAACTGAGTAAAATTCGACAATTTTTAATTTTGTTCAATAATTTAGTGTTTAAAAAAACAAATTTTGGTAATAATTCCGCAAAAAATGAAGCAAAAGAATCGAGAAATAAAGTGTTTTTTTAACTTTTTTATAATTGTATATAACTAAATATTATTTAATTCTAACAAAAGCCCAAACAAAATTTCAAAAAAGCATAAGACTAGACTAAATTTAAAATTTAATGCCAGAAAAAAAAACCTAAAGCCAGAAAATTGTTAATGCATATTAACCCGTTCCTGCGTTTTGCCTTTTACCCAGTTTCCTCGGTGAAACTTTCGTCCCACAGTGATCTTATTTTCGTTTGACCATTGTCGTGTGTAGAATTCACCACGGTTAACTCTAGGTATCATCTAAATTATACCTAGGTGGTACGTTATTTTGTATGGGTAGTTAAAACTTGCATAATTTGCTACCATACCATATCTTTAACTATTCTTAAAGAATCATATTTTTAAATAGGTACTATTCTAATAGAATCCCATATGAATAAGTACCATTAAAATTTAAATAGAATCTTATTAAAATGATATCGAAAATGCCATTTAAATGGTACTTCGTTTTGTAAGGTACTATATAAACAGTATTTCGGTTCGTTTTTAGTGCGTTTTTTATTTTATTATACATTTTTGGCTATAGCTATATACACAAGAATTGCGTGGCGATACAATCGTCAATGTACTACCAGGTGAAATTTTTTCACCTCTCCGTTATATAAGTACTATATGAATCACAAATAAATAAATGTTATTAAAATCTATATAGAATCTCGTTAAAATGCTAAGAAAAGTACCATTTAAATGGTACTTCTGATGTACCAGGTGGAATCCTACCACCTCTCCATTCCCCGGCTGGTGAATCCGGACATGGAGTCCGGAGCGGCCGGCAAAGATCACCCGCTCAGCTTCCGCCTCCCTCCCGCCGCCCGGACCGTAAGCGCCCGCATCCGCCGCCAGCTCTCCTCCCGCTCCGTGATCGGCATGAGTCGCGGCTCCGAGACCCCGGACGGGAGCCACCGGAACCCCGGCGGAGGTGGACCCGACCTTGTCTTCTCCCTTCCGGCAGACGCCTTCGGTCAGAGCTGTCTGATTCTCAGAGGTAGGTCACCGATAATTTTTTTAAAATTTTGATTCGAACGGGACAACTCCCGCTGGGTTGATATTTCAGAAATACAAATCCATCGGCTGACCCGACGTTTTTGGTAAGGGTTCCTTGATTCTCAAAAGATGGTGGTCAATTTTTTCATTTTTAAATAACTACGCTCATTGCGGACGGGATAAGTCCTGTTGGGTTGATGTTTCAGAATTTAGACCTCCAATAAAAAATTATAGTCACCGCATTATAGCATAAAACTTAGTGTGTGAGTAGATGAAGTATGATAGTAAATATTACAGGTTCAAATACCAGATTTTAGCTAAAAAGCTTTAAGAATACGTAAAATTTGGTAGTATTTACGTGTAGAAATCGAGATATCAGTCCGAAAAAAGGCACAAAATTGGATTGGAATGATTCGTCGATACAATGCGAAATAATATGGTTTGACACCTCCGTAACGAACAATAATCGTGTTCGGACTACCGCAATTTAGAATCAATTGACCAAAGTCACGTAAGAATAATTTGCGCACGGTTTGGTTGAAAAGTGCGTTCGCAACTGTCAAAGCGCCTTAGTTTTTTTGTTGGAAAACCGCACAAAAACTGCTGAACGGACTATTACTGAAATAAACATCATACGGGACGACCACTCATCTGCGTACCAACTACATATACTTAAGCAAATTATTTTATACATGACTTTGGTCGATTGTACAGGAAATCTCGCACGTTTTAGCTTGATGTGGTTGAAGTTTTCTACCCAGAATGTTTTATGAAATTGTGCCTCAGTACGAAAGTAGTTTCGTATTTTCGATCCTACACCTACATTATACTTTGATGACAGAAAATTAGCTTTGAAGGGAGGGGGCAATACCTACAATCGATGAATCTCGCGTATTGCGGTAATCTAACTTAATTTGCACACAGTGTCGTTTAATTTGCATGAATATTTTATCGGCAGCTGATTGGTGATTCTGTATGATGTTCAGTTCAGTAAGTACGTTCAGTAGACTGAACGGTTTTCCAACCAAAGAATTGCTTTGTTTCCTTAGTTTCAAATGACCTTTCCAGACCTCGATTTTACTCACTTTAGACTGATGATAGTAAAAGTTTTAAACCAATATCATAGTAAAAAACGGTGCGCCGAAGCTTTTTATTTGCAGTATACTTAAACTAAAATTTTCATATTAAAACTTTACCTATTGTTATAAAAAATATATAATATAACGAAAAATGTGCAACTCCTATATACAAAAGTACGGAAAAGTAGATCATTATAATGAGCTTCTCCATTTAAATGACACTCTCCATAATAATGGCATAGTAGCCATTTTAATGCGGGGAAAATATGCTGTTTGCCTAGGTTATTCTGCACAAATGTGCGCGGATCATTAAAAACATTTTATTTCATTTGGGGAATGCGCGCGCATTTACAATGTAGTGTAAAGTGACGTAGGCGAACGGCATATTCCTTTCAATTAAAATGGCTACTATGCCATTATTATGGAGAGTGTCATTTAAATGGAGAGGCTCATTATAATGGCCTAATTTTTTGTACTTTTTTATATAGGAGTTGCACATTTTTCGTTATATTATATATTTTTGTTGTTATTTCTTTTAATTTAAAAAATAAAACGTATTTTTTCTACTTTCAAATTCACAATAAAGTATGTTTGTTAATTTCCACAATATTATTGTATTGCTTACGAAAATACCATAAAATTTTAGTACGTGTTCTTATATCAATTCAAAATTTTGGTAACTAAAAGTTACTAAACATGTACTTATTTTTTTCTCACAAAAAAGTTTTTGTAACATTTAGTATAATAATAGATTCTTTGCGTTTATGTTTGTTAGATATTTTTAGCTTTGATATGATAACAGGCTTTGGAAAAAAAACATATAAAATGAAAGTTTTTTTAAAACAGTTTTGTGGTCCCAAAAATAGTTTTTAGGTATATGAAAATCAACTTGTACTTATATTTATTTTCCTATCCCTAACATAATCAATATAAAAAAATTTGTGTAGATAATTTTCCATTCCAGCAGCACAAAATATAACTATTCCAAATGGTCGTTTTTTAATAACAGAACGTTATTAGAAATTATGCTGTTTGATTATTGTAGGGTATCTGACTTAATTTCGGCCAGGCTTTTATTTCGGCCACCAATTTGGGGTGTTAGAAAATTGGCGTATTTTTAAAACACAAAAAAATTAGCACAAAAGTAACTGGATGAATGTTGAATAAAGTGTTTTTGCAAAAGTTTTTTATTTGTGTTATTCTGCATTATCAACATTTTCATACAAAAAGTGATTTTTTTGTGATTTTCCGGATTTTCGCTTTGTGTTTAAACTGCATCAAATTTAGAACGAAGCACTATATAACCTTAAAATAACTTTTATTTAAAGCTCACAATTGTTAATTTTCATGTTTTGATATTTTCTTCAAAATCACTTTGCAATGCGGTTAACTAAATGCGCATTTTAAGACTCCGTTAATTTCGGCTACTTTAAAATTCACGTGAAAGAACCTGTTTAACACGATTTGCACCATCATGTGTACAGTTGGGGTTAAATAACACATAATTTACTAGGTTGTATTAAATTATTTTTTACTTAATTAAATCAGTTTTTAAAAAAATGGAAAATTGCAGAAATTAAATATATGCATTTAATTTCGGCACTTTACAAACAATCGATTGTTTCTCAGTCAAAAAATCATCATTTTCAAAAATTTAAAAGCCTATCATTATCTCCAGACAGTTTTCTTTAATTTAAGCTTCTATTTGTTGTTCAACGTGTAATTGGAAAAAAGTTACAGCTAAAATGCCAACTGGTATCAAAATGAGCAAAATTTGGGGAAAAAGTGCATTTAATTTCGGCACTTTTTAAAAGGACCCACTTAATCGAATTTAAGTGAAATGCTATGACCCCTACACATTTCAACGTTGTCTTTTAACTATTCACAACTACAATTTAACACCCGACCACTTAATTCAACCCGTTTTTACCTACAGCAATATGTGTGCCGAAATTACACTATTTTATTTTATAACGATTGCTCACCACAGACGCAACGTAGAACCACGGGGACTAAAAATTCGGAAAATACACTAAATTTTACCAGGACAGTTTAATTTTTAAACCAATTTATTGCGTAATCATGAAATGCCCATGTTCTAAAAACGAGTAACAATTTTATTTTTTGTAAATTACACAATTTCACATGAAAATATCATAACATAACAAATAAAAAGCTGACGACAGTCATCTGCATATAATTAGCTCTCATTTGAGCTATCAAACGTCGTATTCCGTCCAGGATTACCAAAGATATAGTCCAAAATCACAAATGCCCAATTGGGAAAAGTGCCGAAATTAAATGCACTACCCTAAAGTTACAGAATCCTTATTTGTGACTCTCAACTTGTAAAAATAATAATTTTTCATATTTATTTTATTTTTACTTAACTTTCGGACGAAGAAAACCACGAATTGTAATATTGCATATTTAATTTATTAGTTGATATCAGCTTTAAAAGGTAGCAACATATTAATTCGATATATTTTATAGGATAGGAAATTGGTTAATTTTGCACTTTCGGCTCTAGGCAACAGATTTACTTCATGTTAATTTAATAAACATCTAATCCTTTAGTAATTCTTCAGACTTTTCCACTGATTTATGAGTGTGCATTTTCGTTAAGGTATATCAGAAAAGTATTTTATGTCTGCTATTAATCTTTGTGACTTCTAAGGTTTAATTTAGTTCTTTACCTTTTTAAAATTATGGATCACTTTTTTGCTTAGAAATTCAATTAGTCTAAAAATAGATACAACTATTTCACCAATTTTATACTAAATTTCTGGCTGAGTACCGTTTCAGCGGGTTTTGTAATTACAATTGATATTTTTTAAATCAGGGACATATACCTGATATATCTTTGTGCAATGGTACATAAGGTAGAGCCACCTTTCAGCGAGTTTTGTAATTACAATGGATATTTATTTTTAAAATCAGGAACATACATGATGGATCTTTGTTGATAATGATTGGTTATATCCAAAAGTTATTATGTTTATAATGATGCTCGTTTACATTCGCTTAGTTACCATATGGTATGTTAGAAATTATGGTTTTAACAGTACCATTATTAGCTTAAAGATTAGAATTGGCTGCTAATGGAAACATTCTCCTACAGAAATTTTGCTACCTCCTACCTGTCTCCTACCTGCCTCCACCCTGGCTTCATTCTGCTTCCGAGGCAGCTTTACCTGCCTCCTACCTGCCTCCAGTCTTTCAGAGGCAGGTTCAGGAGCCGTCCTTACCAGGGTATAAAATACCCCTGCTCGTTCAAAATGAGACACGGGACACGTGTGTTAATAAAACTAATTACAGTTAAAATTTTTGAATTTTTAAAAAATGTAATTTATGTAGTTAAAATTTTGAATAAAATATATGATAAACATGTAATTATAGATTTAGTTGTGATTCAAGTTTCAAGTTACAACATTTGTAAAAAGTCGTTTATCATACGTAAATTACGTTGATGTTAATAGAAAACCTAAATATTTCTAAATAGAAGATATTAGTTTCTTTCATGCTATTGAAACACTACAACACTGTAATATTACATTTTTTATTTAAATTAATACCATTGTGGCAAAAAATAGCGTGTAAATAACCACATAAATTTATTGTTTTTGGTTTATTTCTCTTAAGAATAATTTAATTTGTATGCTATAACAAGAATACATAAAATTTAATAAAAATTTATGTAAAATAAATAAGTGAAATTTGGCCAAGCCATAATTAAATTAATTAATTTTTGGGTTAAGAAAAAAATTTGGTGTAATGATTCCGCAAAAAAATGAATCAAACGAGGTTACAAACATCATGGACGTAATAAATCATTTTTTAATGTTTTTTTTTTCAATTTCGGTATCAAAATTACAGTTCCATAATAATTTTTTTAAAATCAAATAAAACGTTTTGATCACTAGTGGCAATTAACAAACCTGTGTTTCTTTATTATATACTATACTCCTCTTCGAACGTCGTTATGATTCATAGACGACGTCTATTATATATTTTTCCGTTCATTCATATTTTTTGAAGATCTAAATTTTGTGTCTTCTTGCTCTTGATTGACATAAAAGAAATATTAGCTTTTAAAAACGCACCATTACTGCAATATATATCGTCATCAACACTTATGAGGAACCTACTCGTTAAAATGAAAATTATATTTTTCTTATAAAATCAAAGCAAACCCACGAAATTAAGCTAAAACATTTTAGATTATATTATTGTGAAATGATGTGTTTCTGAAAAATGCACATAAAATGCACTATTCTTTTATATTTAAAAAGCCATGCTGCAAAAAAAAAGAAAATTTGTAAAATTAAAATTTACTTAAAGCAGGGTATCTTTTACAATAAATTTGTTATTAATCGACGATTTTGAATGACATTTTTAAGAAAAGACATTTTAATCCAGTTTATTCAATTAAGTAAAATTTTGATCTAACGTTTCACAGTGCTAAAATGAATAATTTTTCGCAAATTTAAATGAATAATTCTATTTTCACTACGCTGGACTGTTTGTCACACGAATTTAACTTCTTTGACTAAACTAAATAAAATAGATAGCAAAAAGCTTCATTTTGAAATTTGTTTAATTCCTAACAGTAATAAATAAATAGGCTTAATTTCGCAAAAAAAAAGAAAAACAGCAAAAGTAAATTTTTACCCTAATTCATTTTTTTACGAAAAATGGCCCTGTTCATTTTTATTGGCCGTATATTGATGTTAATAAAGAATGAAGCTTTTATTGCTTTGGTCTTATTTTCAAAATATTAAAAAAATGATTTATTTTTAGATCAGTAACTGCATAGCATTTAACATTTAAAATTTTAAATAGCTATATAAATACATTCGCAGAAAATTTCATTAGTGAATATGTAAACTATAATTGATATAATCACACAATTTCTAATTAATGAAAAATTAATTAGGTATGTTGATTGTCTTAACCTTAATTGCAAAATTCCTAATTGCAAATTCTAAACTATTTTCTGTACAAAATATGATGTGGACTGAAAAAAATATAAGTAGGAATATTTTCCAATTGAAATATTGATTTAGATGGCGATTATAACATTGTATAATTAAGGCAAAAATTTATATAACATTAAAGCTTTTGTACAAGCCGTCCGTTCTGTTAGCGAGATTTACTTGCCTAACATTTATTCAGTCCGCATCACTTTTGCAGACAAACTATCTTATAAAGGATTACAACGGAAATTTTAATGTGCAGAACGGTCTTGAAGAATATTTGGCATAATGATATTAGTTAAAGGAAGCGGAATAAAAACGGAAACCAGAAAATACATAAAAATTTGAATTTTTATTTTTTATTATAAATTTATAAAAACAGGAAACAATAAAAAATGAAACGGTTTATCAGCGGTTGGTGGATAACTCAGTTACTCAATAAATTATTGAATCAATCAATAAATCAGTTATTAAACCCATTATCCTGCATTTCGAATAAAAATCGTGTCATTTTTAATAACTTGTTGATGTGTGATATAAAAAAACAGAGCACAGTATATAATTAAGTGCCTGCTTTTTATGTTCCGTCTAGAAAGTTTACTATCAAAGAAAAATGGAACAAGATGTGGCTATATAACTTCAACTAAAAATTTTTTATAAACAAAAGCTTTCTTCTCCCAATGCAAGCTTTAACAAAATCCTTAATTCAAAATATATTCTTATTTAAAATTCTTTTTTTTTATTTGTGGTTTTGTATTTATTTTCGTGTTATTGAAAAATGCCGCTTTTAATACACTATCAGTGCTGGTAAACCGCATTTCATAAGTCTAGTCTTCGGTTTATAATAATTTTACAGTAATTTTGTAATTTTATTTACTTTTACTGTACCTTTATAGACTAGTTCTGAATAAGCTTTTTTAACTGTACGAGAGATGGTACTAAAATAAAAAAATAAATTTGAAAAAATGGTAGTTTTCTTAGTTTCTTTAGTTTGAAACCTATACTTAATTAAAATTGCTACACGATGATATGTTTCGCTGTGTTGAAGTGCTTTAATAGATCAATTTGTGCTAAATAAACCTCGGTTTTTTGATTAAACATCACAATAGTTAGAAATCATCATTAAAATAGTATTTTCGTGAATAATGATTTTGAATTAGCAAAAATAAAGTTTAAATTTGTGCTTTGAAACTAATTTCAAACCTACATAGGTTTTCTCAATGTTTTAATTGTAAAATTATTCAAAATTTAAAAATTAATTTTAAAAAGTCAATTCCAAACTTTTATATAGAAGCATTTTCTGTAATTGAAACATTAAAAATGTGGGAGTCAAGCGCGCCAGCAGCGCCGTACGTACGAAGCGGAAAGAAACTAAAAATCCTCAAAAATGCTTCTGCTTTTGTAACAGTAAGAAATATTTAAGAAATTTTAAAAAGAAGGGGTCGAGATTTTAAACCAATAAATATTTGAAACCGTAAAATGTGCTAAAGATTACTTCTATCAGGGTGAAATTGTAGAGGTGGTCGAGTAACCACTCGTTCTCCGAGAAAATATCACGCTTAGGGGAACACGTAATGCAAATAAATAATTATTGGTTAAATTACTACTGAGCCTTTTTTTGTTATTTTCTTGGTTTGCGCGTTATTGTTTATTTCTTTTTCGCGGAGAACGATCCGCCCTTAATTTCAGCCTGAAAGACATTGGCTTTAGTCGCTGGCTGTTTTTTAACTTTCCCCCACATATGATTGGCGCTAGTTGTCATTGTACCCTCTTCGTAAACTAAAAAAACCCTTATTCAAAACTAGTCTATAAATTTTTTACGATCTCCTCAAAAAAAAAAACGAGCTGACATGATTAACACTTGGATATTATATTAGTTACCATTATCCTAATGTATTCATTCAAGCTGACAGCTTTCCGTTCAAAGAATCAAATCGAAAATGAAACGTTTAATCGCGAAGAAATCGGCGGTAAACAACCTCCACCATCGCTTCTATTCGATGCCCGAATTGGTTTTTTCCGTTCCGGCAGAAGTTATAGGAGTGGTTTTACAAAGTAAGTATATTTCATAAGTAACTATAAACAATGCTCTAGGACTAGAGCAGGAAAAAGGGGCGATTTCCCCCCGGGCGTATGTTTAGCCAGGAAACTTGTGTACTGGTCCGAAGTGGACGTATGTGGACTATTAGCGTCTGGCATGTACAGTTGCTAATTAAATGAAAAAATTTAAACCATGTGATCATATATTTTTATTCAATGAACCAATTACAAAGTCCAGTTTTACATGGATCCTCTTTAGAAGGAGGAAATGGGTGTTAAAAAATTGTGCTCGCACTAATCTTTGAATCTTCAAAGAAATCATTATTTAATGCCCGATTTGTTTTTTTATTATGGTGAAAGTTATAGGGCGTGGTTGTTACAAAAATTAAGTATATTCTATAAAGCTAAAATTTTTTGCTTTTTTTTAAATTGACTACTTTCAAAGCGATTAACATCGTATTTCAGCGGAGCATTTGAGTCATATTGTCGATATTGTCAGAATTTGTGTCTCCAAAGTTATTCATCTGAAATTCTAATCGTCTTCTAATTAAAATTTTGAATAAAACTATTTATTTTGAGTAAAAAAAACTTTTAGTAAACTTTTAGTCCACTGAATAATGACAGTGAGCTAGGTATTTATCCCACACAACAAAAATAGTGAATTACAAATAACCACAGTTGTTTATTGTAAAACGTTACTCGTATACATTTTTTCTTATTTTTGTTTTTTACAAAGTATTTGAGAAAATAATTTAGTCTGATTATAGGATTTGGCGGGGCTTAAAAAAAATTCACTGTCCATTTTTTATCCATGTGAATCTTATGTTTTTTGTCTATTATCTATTTTGAACTTTTAATGTTTTTTTTTCTTTTTTACTTTAATATTTTTAATTTTTAAAAATTCCTGTCTTGAGGAGATCTTTCTTTGTGAACTATTTTTTGCTCAAAATTTTGGTCGAAAATTTTGTGGGTTTCTTCAAACATGCCAATATTATATTTTAAAATTATTTTTAGTAAAAATAATGTACAAAAGTTCTAATTAACTGAAATCCTTCTGTTCATAAGTTCGAAACCGTCGCAATTTAAAAAAGAATACATAGCCTTACTCTAACCTTGAGCTGTTTTTTTATTCAGAGGGCACCAAATTCCATTAATTTTACGACAGGTCTAAAACTAACTGACCAAAACTCTGACAAATGGTTATTGGTTCGGAATGATAAAAAATATAACTTGCTTAAAAACAAAGAATTCGTAAAATAACCGATTAACGTCTTCGCAGCTCCGTATATTTTCAGTAAAATACGTGTATTTTAAAAATGATTTTTTGAATTCGGCGTACGCGCATTCTTAATAAGATTTGTAATTGACATTATTTTTCTCAGAATTCGTGTATTTTAATTTATATTATTCATATAAACGCATCTGTTAACCCTTTACTGGTGTCATTAAAAAATGTTTGTAAATTGGTCTATAACTTTTTATAAACCTGTTTGTGTCAAAGAATCCTAACAGTTTCGGTGACAGAAAAATTAGCTCGTTCTATTTTATACTTAACTTCTTTTTTACACGTCAAAGACTTCTTCGTCGTGGCAGCAGGGGTTCTGACCTATATTTTAAATCTTTGGCTTTTTTCTAATTATGTTTGTATATTATACTGAACGGAATGAAGGACAGACAGATCAAACTTAGCGGCTTTACGTTTTAAAAAATTACACAACTTTTATTTCAAAATTTTTTTAAAGAAAAAAATTTAAATAAATAGATAACAACGTGAGCGTCTCTTGGAAACGATGTATGGTTGAATTACATCCGGCTGACCTCATAATTTTGTATGGCAACATAAAAAGACCAATTAAAATTTTGCGGTTATGACATTTAAAAACAAGACTTTTGTTAATTCCAGTCTTCTTACAAATTGTACAAAAATTAGTAACTTTTTAGCTCTTAAAAAAACTGCATTTTTATTTCGAATTAATTTATTTGATAATTGATTGTTAACATATAAAATGTAATCTAAAACCGTTTTTGCTGATAATTTTGTATTGTTTTTTTGTTAAATAGTCGATTCAATATTGCAAATCATTCATGTCAGCTGGGTTTATTTGCCTATAATCTATCCAGTAGTTTGATTTATTTTTTTAAAAAATAATAATTTTACCAAAATTGTATTAAAAAAATTTAATTCACGGGCTAATTGTTATAGAAATACATCATATATTATAATAGATTATAACTATTTTTTTTAAAGTTATATCAATTATAGTTAATTTTTATCATTGAATTAATTTTGTGTGAAAGTAAATCCTTAATTGTTTATGTTTAGTGTATTTATATCTGTTTAATATCAAAGGCATTAACTAGTTCAGCTCAGTACAATAGAATAATTGAAAAAAATAATTTGCACCCTAAACTGCTAACAAAGTACGCGTTTTTTCTGATTTAATTTTGTCCAACACAAATTAATAAATGCGTAAGACTAGATATCTGAGTTAACAAAAAAACACTGATAATAAATTAACAGTATAAAACAAAACTTTTGATAAACCTAGTTTAATAATAAAAAATCACCTAACCTAATTCTTGTTATTGGTAATTTATCTTTTTTTGCACTGCTATGAATTAAAATTATCACAGTTACAAACATTTCCAGATTTTAACCAAATTTAATATTAAAGTCTCAAAATTTGAAGCAATTTTAAATATGTCATAGTTGTCTTAATTTTTGTTTATAATTAATTTATTTATTTTTAAATTAGATTACATAATAGGGGAAGCTTAGTGTATCATTAATTAACAAAATGTTGACTTTGATTAATTTTTAGTGGAGCGTAAAAAATTTTCTACGTTTATTAACAATTTTTGAAATTTTTTATGTGTTTTTTTGTAGAAATGATAATAAAGTTTCAAAAATTTGATTTTAAGCCTTTTTAGTTATATAATCTACAATTTTAAACTTGTCTTTTTGAAATGACATGTGATACGGTTTTATTATTTGAAAATTTAATTTTGATTTTAATTTTTTTTTGCTGAAATTTTGATATAAAATGAGAAATTATAATTTTAAAGTAAATTTTAAAATTTTATTATCGTTTAACATATTTGTTTACTTCAAACTTTTTTAGGCCAAAACATATATAAAAAATTTGCCTTTCAAAATAATGCTCTATAGGTCCGTTGAAAATAGACACATTTTGAGCTCTATTTAGTATAGTTTGTTATTCGACATATTATAGAAATACTTCGGTCTCGCATGTATCGGATTTTTAGTTTAGAACTAACTAAAAAAATTAATATCAAAAACATATAATAAAAATTTTTAAAAACACTTTGGATCCTATTGTATTAAATATCATCGTAAATATGGTTTCAAGAAATCTATTTATTTTCAACGGTATAACAAATGTATTTTAATAAATACGGAATTTTATATCCTTTGACTCTATTGCCAGTTTGTAAATTCATCACTAAATGGTATGAAAACTTCATTACTAAAATGGCACAATTATGCGTTTCTAAATTTAAAGGTCAACTAATCATCATTTGAAAGTCAACTGACCCTGATTTAAAGGTTAACTATGAGCCTATATAATAACTGGAATTTATCATCCGATTTTGGTTCCATGCTCAATCTAATAGTTTTTCCGAACAAAATAAACTACTCAACTAACTTTTTCCTCCAAATCGCAATATAATCGCGAAACTCGGAGATGGATGTTTTTTAAATAGCCGGCAATTGATTTGAAAGCGGTTTATTTTGCTTAAACAGAATACGCTGCGCCGATATTACTCAGCGCATTTTAATTGCACAACCGAATAAAATAACATGAAGCGATAAATATCTTATCATAACTACAATACAGCTCGTCTCATTAGGGACTCGATCCCTGGACCTCTGTTCCAGGCGCCCGTTCTTCCACTGCGCCACACGCCGGTTCGCCGCGCACGCGACTGACGCACAGTGCCATTGGAACTGGCAATGTTCCCACTCGACAATATCATGCTCCGGAGCTGGGGTCAGAGAGCGGAGTGAGCTCCGGAGTTTTAAAACCCGTTTTTTTGAGTGAGCAATTTCGAGCCATCTAAAGACGATGTCCATCTATAGACGCGGGGAGCCTTCGGCGACTGTGAGCGACTTTACACAGTTGACAGTTCCGCGCAAGTCCTACAGGTCCAAATCGAGCGGAGATGAACCGGTGGCCGGGGGGAAATCCCCCTCCATGCTCCAGCATCGATCATTCACCATGCTATTTTCCCTTCCGAAGTTGCCCAACTTCGCTTATAAAAGTAAATTTTTTTCTTAAAAATTTTAGAGATTGAGAGAAAATATTGAAGCTTAATTTCAAGATGAATTTTAATTTTGAAAATTGAAACAAAAAAAAACGGTTTCGCAAATATTTAGTATTTATGTTCATTTTCAAAAACCACGCGTCAAAATATCTCCCTTGTTGCCAAAAAACTGGAATGTATCACGGATTTACATATCATAACAGCTGTAACATAATCAATCCATGAGAATTAATTAAAAAAACCCATTGCATACTATGGAGTTAAGTGGTTATCTAAAATTTATGACATAATGCAGTTCATTTGTTTGTGTGTGATTTTTTTTAATTTTACAGTTTATGTTTAGTAGAGCAATTTAATGAATGATTTTTATAAAACAAGCAGGTGTTTATTTTCTGCCTCGGCCCGGCCCGACCTGGCCCGGCCTGCAAGAGTTTTTGGCTCGGCGTGACCCGTAATTTTTTCGGTTCAGGTTAGCCTGGCCCGGCCCGGCCCGGTCCGGTCTTTTACATCTTTGCGTTTGGCTTTTTGCTTTCTAATTTGTTTTTCGAGTTTGCGATTTAATTTTCATGCATGTGTGGATTTTATAGGATCCAGACATTGTATAAATAGGGGTTTTTATCTAAGAAGATACTAGCTACCAAATTCAAACATGGTTTATTTATTGACTTATATTAAAGAAAATTTGCAGTTTCAAAGAATTCGCTTACATGCAATTTTGTTTTGACTATTTCTATTTAAGAATTCACTTATAGTTTTGTTTAAGCATTTGTAACATCCGAAATAAAACTTTTAGATTAGTTTTAATCAAAATATACCGTTACTGCTTAGAATTTGCTAACAATAATCATTTTTTATTTTAAAACAAATAAATTGTGTTTTATAGAAGAAATGCATTTTTTACGGTATATATTGTTTGTTTTGTAATAATGCCATAACCTTCGTAAGGTTATGGCCATAACTTTCGTAAGGTCTATAATAAATAGAGTAGTTTTTTATTTGACTAAAAAATTATAATATATTTTACGAATATTCCAATATATTTCAAATATTTTTTTTAAAATCAAAAAAAGCTAAAATAATTAAAGCTACCAATTCTTATAAATTGAAATACTTAAGTTGACAGTAAAATTTAAACAGGCATTGCTTTTTTAAAATGTATTATTTTTTGTTAAAAAAACATCGCTTAACCGATTTTTTTGCGTTTTGACAGCAAACATTTTATTTAAATTAATACTATGTTAGTAGTTAAAAAATTTCAGATCTTCCAGATTTTAGATTGTGTTTAATTTCCAGACAAAAATTCTGAACCCCGGTAAAATTTTACAACCCGGTGTAAATTATACAAGCAGCATTATATTTGCTTCAGTCATTTATTTTAAAACTGGTTAACAAAAAATTCAAGATACAAACTATACCGATTAAAACATTATAAATAAAATTATAAAATATTTAAACCAAACTCATTTTATTGATTTAGCCCTAGTTAAATATTTATAACAAATAACCATAACTAAACCTTTATTGAAATACAAAACATAAACTTCTAAAAAAAGTTTTTTAAATTTTAAAAATCGAGTTTATAGGTAAATTAAAACTAGCTGACCTTGGTAACTTGCAGTATTGAGTCAGGTGATGTACAACAACACAACTCAAAAGTTTGAGTAAATCAAATATTAAATACCCCTTTTGATAATTATTTATAAAATTAATGGACCTACCTAGCATTACAAAAAATTCGCGGTCCCGCCGTGGAAATCAAATTTCGTTATGAAACCAAATGATTTTTACCAAAATTTTCGGAAACCGGACACTGAAGAGCCATATTAAAACAATTTCGAACATTTTTGTTACTTTTTGATTATTATTGAGTAAAGCTACATTAAAAAAAGCGCTAAAGTTCCATATGTAAATTTTTTAGGTTATTCCGAAAAAACAAACATTTTACGCTTAATTAACACAAAAAGACCACGAACATTTTTCAAGTATATTTATTTGTATATAGTAATTTCCAGTTTCAAAAATAATACGAAAAAATGCATTTAATTTGAGAGCAACTTTGTTTCTGCGGTGGGACCGCCGACCCAATTTTTGTTATGCTAGGTAGGTCCATTAATTTTTATTGAATTTTTTAATGACAAAAAACTGATTTTTGTGTATATTTGGGTAAAAAGGCGGAATTTAAAAAAAGCCTGCCGATTCGTTTTTTTAACGTTCATTTTGACTGCAGAATTTTAATTACTTTGGTCAAAACTCTCCCATGTGAACGAAAGTTGTTCAGTGTTTAAGATTTCCACAGAGTTATGACCCAATAAAATCCCTTTCAGCCATTGAGCGCGAAAAAATTAATCTCCAATAAACATGAAGATTTTGGAATTTTAGCTCCTCTCACTTTCATTTCCAAGGAACAAATAAAAAATGAAAACATATGGAACATCATCACAATCCAAAGCCCATCACCTACATTTAGCGTTTAACATTTGCACGATCATGTTTTGCCAAAGAATTTGAACTCTGCTAGGTCAGCCACATTTAATATTTATTAATATTTAAAATGTTTAAAAAACTAACGAAAGTTTGGTCGGTGTTAGTTTTTTGCACCCGGTAATCGTTCAAATAAAAAACCCGTTTTAGATGCGTTTTTAGAAAACAATATTAACAATGTTATTCAAAATTTTTTATTCCTAACAGCAAAAATATTTTATATAAACGTAATTTTTTGCTTTAAAAATGCATAATTGGAGGTTTATTTAACAATAGTTGAATTAAATTTTCCATTTTATATTTTAGCGGTTAATTTTAAGAAAACCTGATTTTTGCTGTTGAAGAGAAGGAAAACGAAATACCAATTAATAAGTTAGTATATAATTAATGAAGTTAAGTAAACTAAACTAAAATTAAAAACACGCATAATAACTAATGCGACAAACTAATAAGTATCAAATTCATTTAATAAATTATATACGCGGCAAGATTTCACGAGCGCTAAAAGTAATAAGCAAAAAATTATTCAAGAAAATAAATTTAAACTTGAAAATATTTGCGCGCAGTATGTGAATAGATATTTTCCAATCTTCTAATTACAAAAATTAGTCATTTTCAGCCAACAACAGAAAAATAAATCATATAAATATTATAAATTTTATCTGCACCTTTGGATATAAAATTTTATCCCTCTACATTATTCCTTTATACTTATTGTTTACATTATTTTCGATCTATTTTCTTAAACAACAAAAAATATAGATATAAAAGTATGTTTAAAAAAGGCTTAATATCTTTCAAGTTTTATTCACCGAGAAAAAGTTTCATTGTAACAAAAGTATATTTGATATGGACTTAATGTCGTAAATTATTTCTTTTTTATTGAAAACGGAATATTTAGGATTGATTAAAAAGTAGAGAATCCGTGCGATAAAAAAAACGGCAGAAGCAAGTACAATACACGATAACTTATTGACAAATGGCAAGAACAAGTAGTCTAATTATTTCTTATTTCCTCAGTAAACCAAACAGGGCGTGAATATTATTTTGATAGCTTTGAAAAATGCTAACAGATCACCTGGTTCACGTGAATAGGTATAAGCGGGATTTCGGAACCAAAATATTGAGGAACTTATAAGCAAAAGTTTATCCTTATCAGACACTTATACTAATCACCTGATTCTAAGTGCTGAGTAATTGCAGCTGTTTTTTCCAATCCTTGTGGAAACAGCCGCTCCTTCAATTGTAAGAAAAAAACGTAATTTATATCAGTAAATTACTATTCAACCTTTAATTTTTATAATTTCTTATTGGTTAATATATAAATGGCACTTAAAATATTTTGATTTGATTGTTTACTAGACGGTAAATCCTTTTTTTTTACGTAAATAAACCAATTACTTCGGGAGCAATACGTAATCTAATGTATACCACATATA
>JASAMX010024451.1:0-14480 GCA_030248175.1 Microlaimidae sp. YZB2_3
TGGGGTCCAATTTCCGAAACAAAATACTTTTAAACCATTAAATGTTGAATAATAGTTTACATAAATAATAGTAATAATAGTTTAATAATAATAATAGTACATTTTATTGAATAAAAAGCGATATTCAGGTATAAAAAGGGTGTAAAAACATGAATTTGTGTTAAAAATTCACGTTTTTAGAAGAAAATTTAGTATAAAAAAGTACTTAAAATTTTCTCGAGAGGGGGAGGTCAGATTTCAAAATCTAGAGGGGGGTCAAAGGTAAAAAATTCGAAATTTTGAGGGAGGGGGGCCCCTGAATTTTTTTTCTAGGGGGCCCCCATATTTTCGAGGCTAGGGGGGAGAGGACCCTGCCCTACCATTCCCCCCCTTGTTCGTGTATGCTCCGGACCAACTTGTCCATGTTATGTATGGGTGTGGTCATAAGGTTTCAATACTTTTTACTATGAATTTACATTTAGACTAAAAAAAAATTAGAAGATTACTGTTTTACTCAATACATGTGCTTCTGACTGTAAATTATAACTGACAATTTTCTAGAAAAAAGGTGGGGGAAGGGGGAGTACATTTAAGCTTTGTGGGGGATATTTTGGGTAAAAGGGGGGATTTTTTTTACTGAGGGAGAGTCCCACAGTGAGTGCGTGCAATCTTTTCTAAGGGAGAGTCCCACAATGAGTGCGTGCAATCTTGCGATTTTTGAAGGTATAACCTCACCTGAGAAGAATGTTATTTTTTTCTAAAGGGTAGAAAGTTATTTTATATTACTTAACATAAACTCCATTTTTAATGTTTAAGTATTAAAATGGGACCCATCATATTCTTTCTTTAATTCAGAAAGAATGGTATCCCGGTCTCAAATTTGGGAATGAAATTTGTTAAACAAATACAAAGAAACCGAAGCCAGGAATTCTAGAGGCTTTATTGTAAATTTCCTATTCTAAGAGAGCTAATAGCTCAGTTCTATTTAAAATAAAATTTGTGTTTATAAATAAAAATGTATGTATGTTATGTTCGCCACTCTTTATACATAAAAATGAAATAAAATAACAACTCCTTTCAAAAAGCAGCAGTTAAATAATCGGAAACCAATTTTGTTAACAGCAATTTTGTTTTTAGAAATCTTTTAGTCCGCTTAAAATTGTCGAAGCTTTAAATTTAAATACTGAGCAACAGGACGCTCAAGAATTTGGAAATTTGTTTTTAAATATGCTGAAAGATTCACTTCGAGACAAGGAAAATGGTGTTGAAATTGTCAAAACTTTGAATGAGTTGTTTCAGGTATTTTATATTTATAAAGTTATAATAATCTGTCATTTTCTTATTATGACTATTTTACTCCACTTTTATTGGATTGTTTTGCAACGCTCCTATTACATTTTACTAATTATAAATTTTTCCTAAACTTTTGTTCCTTTACAAACCTGGGTAGTCCAAAGATATAGGTAGTAGCAACCATTTAAACATTAAGCAATTTACACGCCACAGCTTCAATGGTTCTTTAGTGCAAAAACTTTGTCAAAATATAGTATTAATTGCACAAAACTCAAGTAACATGATTTATGGAATTCTCAAAGATGAGCTACAAACAATTTAGGTGGCCAGGTGAGAGAGGGGGGTTTGCGTTAGTGTTGTAAATTACAGGGTTTCCAGCGAGTCAGGGAGGTCATGGAAGTCAGTGAGAGGTCAGGGAGAGCACAAAAAGTGGTCGTAGAGGTCAGGGAGAGCACCCTAAGTCAGGGAGAATTTTGCTTTTTAGGACATCAAGTATAGGGTATTTTATTGAATCCAAAAACTGATTTTTTAAAAATTTCGCGCCTGCGGCGCTAATTATTTGTTTCTTTGTGTACTTTTTCCAATAATTAATTTTTTTAAATCTAAAAAAATTAAACTATTATTATTATCAGTACAAATTGTTGTCCTACCTAAACACGTTTTACCTGCAATTTTAACTGTTTAACCTGCAATATTTCGAAAAAACCTGTTAAAATTTAACAGGGTTTTTTTCCAAAATATTGATCCAATTGATGATATATTTATTTGCCTGAAATGATTAGCTAGGAAAAAATTCTGAAAATCCAGCGAAGCCAAAGTTTTTAGCCAAAACCTAGTGTAAAGCCAAAGCGTTCACGTTTTTTGCATTTTGGAAAAAATAGTTTTTTTTGTTTTAATATAAAAAAAAATTCCTGATGGGATCCAAAAGTATAAAAATACTCAAAAACTAAAAATTTTCCCGCTTGGCGGGAAGCATACGTTGAAAATTTATATTAATTTTTTTAAAATATAAAACGGATTGTGCTGTTTAATACATAACTAAGGCATGTGCTTTTGCCTTAGCCCTTTACCATACATGGGCACGGGGGGGGGTTGGGAGGGTTAACCCCCCCAAATTCTGAGAAGGGGGTTTAACCCCCCTCCCCAACTCAGAAGTGGGGGGGGGAGAAAAAGTTAACCCCCCAATTTCGGAAAAATGAAGAAAAAAAATGTCTTTAAACAATAAAAAGCTCAAAAATGCAATAAAAAGGGTTTTTGACCTAAAATTAGCGTTCTTTACCTACTTTTTCTTCAAAATCGAAAAACGATATGGGTAAAATGGACTCCAGAAAAAAAACGATATGGGTATTTTGCGTTTCTCGGATTTTAATCCCCCCTCCTAATTTGGGGTTTAACCACCCCCCACTCCGGACCAACTTGCCCATGTATGCCCTTTACCCTATTGTTTTTTTAATTTTAAAGGAAAAATAGAAATTAGGTTATAAAAACAAAAGTAAAATGTATGTTTGTCATTGCCAGGGGACAATTTTGAGCAATTTTTGGTGCATATTTCAAAAAAAAAAATCGCCTTCGGCGGCTGGGGGGGGGTTACACAACCCAGACCCCTGGCCAACATTTTATGTCGGTTGGCGCCGCTACGTGGGACAATCGCAATATTTTTTGCCGCTTCTGTGACACAAATTTCTCCTCCTCCAGATCGGCCCCTCGCCCGCAAAATAAAATCCTGGCTACCCCACTGCACCTGCCCCCTATGGGCTCACCGGCAGGCTCATTTTTTTACTCCTAAGCGCTTCTCTCGAAACGAAATTTTAATTATATTATGTTACTAAAACGGGGGACTATTCCTTTTGATTCCGCTAGCGGCATATACTGCATGCAGTTATCAAACTCCGCCTTGGGGTAACTATTTTCCCGAAAATAAAGCCTGTAACTCACAGTTTCTACCTGTTTTGTTATTTTTATTGTAAAACGTGAAAATTGTAGTATTTTACTCAAAAATTAGTATTTATTGCAGTAACAATTATTGTAGTTATCTAAATTTTTTTTTTAAAAAGTCAGGGAGAGTACTTAAAATTTTCAAGAATTGGTCAGGAAAGTCAGGGAGAGCATTTCGCCTTGAGCACTGGAAACCCTGAAAAAGTTACTTTTACTTCTACTTTAATTACTTAAACTTTTACTCTTAATACATAAATTAATTTAAGTAATTTAAATGAGTAGATTCCCTATGGGCTTGTTGTAAAATAAGTGGCAAAAGAATTTTTTTAAGCCGGTAACACGCTAAAACCTTTTTTTAACCCAAAAAACCTATTAAAATCAAAATTTATATATAAAATTAGCAAAACAAACTGAAACGAAGCTCAGGAGCTCCAAAAACCACTGTTTTGCTCCGTTTTAAAAATTACTTTAATTATACTTTTAGTTAAAAAAATAGGTCTTACTTTTACTTTACTTAAATAAAACTTTTACCGTTACTGTTACTTTTACTTTACTTAAATTAAAAAAAATCACAAATTTTACTCTTACTTTACTTAAATTAAAATTTTTCAAATTACTTTTGCTTTTACTTAAAATAATCGAAAATCGTTACTTTTTACAACACTAGTTTGCGTTGGTTGCATTTACAAACCACCCCTTCCCCCAACTAAAAAAAATCCCAAAACTAACCCGCCTAAAATTTAAAAGCACCCTGAAAATCCCCTCGAATTCGGAGGGTCTCAGTGTAAAAAAAAGTTCAGTTTTTTTCAGATACCCTCAGCATGGGGTAGGCTACCCGCTTGGTTATAGAGCTTCACGTCAAACTTTTCGCTGAAAAACATTTTCTCTCCGCTTTTCTCTCCTGTGGGTATATCGTGTAAGATTTGACAATGCTAACTAATGATAGGTGCAAAAATGAATACAAGATTTATTCCAGGGTGAACTTAGCGACTCCAAGCAATGTCAAAACTGCCGCCACCAGTCTAAAAGAGTTGAAGATTTTACGGAAATAACTTTGACTATTCAGCACAAAACTTCACTGTTTGAGAGTCTCAGCGCTTATTTTGAAGATGAAGATTTTATGTGGTTTTGTCAGGTGTTTAAAGAATGTTTTTGTAAAATTAATGTAACAGGTTTTTTATAGTAAATACCTATTTGCATAAGTTTTTGGACGGTTAAACATAATTCCACAAAATTGAACAGTCTGTCATTGAAATAAATTCCATTGAAATTTCACAACAGTCTGTCTGTCACTTGTATGTTTAAAGTAAAAGTGCCGAATTTGAATAATTTTAATCAATTTATTTTTACGTTTATAGTACAAAATGTTAAATTAATTTAAAACTTATTCCTCAAATAAAGTTTAATCGATCAATTCTTAAAAAAGAAATACCAAAAGTTTAATAAAATCTGATTTTATTAATTGCTAAGAAAAAACTTCGCATTGGTGGCAAGAGGTAGTTGGGTGCCATCCGCACCTCATAAATGCGTAAATAACGCATTTCAGAACTACAGTCTTTCTTTCTAAATTTTATTTTATTTGAGATATCAGACCTGTGCACTGCCCCCCTGGGTTTAAAACGGGGCGGGGCACGGGGGCAACTTTTCTGAAACGGGGGGGCAATAAAACGGGGGGGAAAGAAAAAAAAGAGGAAAAAAAAGGAGAAAAAAAGAGAAAAAAGAAGGGAAAAGGGAAAAAGGTACAAAAAAAGCGAAAATAAGGTAAAAATAGGTCCAAAATTGGCTTAAAATACATTGAAATAGGCTAAAGACTGCGAAAAAATTCGCGATGATGGCGTAATCATAGGTCAAAAATGGCGTCATAATTTTAGGGTACTTTTTCATTTTTTGGCGGGGGGGGGGGCAATAAAACGGGGGGCAAATCCTCCAATAA
The DNA here is from genome assembly GCA_030248175.1 of Microlaimidae sp. YZB2_3. Lineage (NCBI taxonomy): Eukaryota > Metazoa > Nematoda > Chromadorea > Desmodorida > Microlaimidae > Microlaimidae sp. YZB2_3. Next base: position 5,141 of record JASAMX010024451.1, read on the forward strand.
AACGGAGGGGCATTTCCAGACCGTGCACAGGTCTGAGATATCATCCCTTAAAATTTTTGGATCCCTGTACTTAAACGGTAAATTAGGTGTTTTGACCGCTAGATGCGGCAGAATTATTTTTGGAGAGTAGTATGTAACGTGGCCCTAAATTCCTAAAAGTAAAACCTTAAAATGTTGTTTTGAATGATGCGGATTAAACGTCACTGCACTATTTTTCCAAAAAGGTTTTTTTTTCATTTTAAATTTACAACAAAAATTCTGTATAAAAATTACGAGGCCAAGTATATTTCAGTTAAATTAATTTAATTTAGCTTAGGGAGGGACAATATTTTAGTAATAACTGCTGATAAGTTTTGTATCAATACAGAAACAGTTTATTAATATTAATTTTAGGGTTGTAGTACCGAAACAGTTTGCAGGAAAACTGCCAAACTACTAACAGCACCCCCTGTTTTATGTTTGCAACTGTTAAGATTTGTGTATGATCAGTAAGTTACTGTTGTTTTGTCAAATAACTATTAAACTATGACAGATAATACATTTTTTTAAAAAATTTTATTATTATTTTTGATTAATGTACACCCAGCAAAATGTGAGAATAACTCTATGATAGGAAATTTTGTTACGGGATTTAAAGTAATTTTAATAACTTTTGTTTTGTGTTTAGAAAAAAAGATAAAAAAGTAAAATTAACTCATCCCATGATGTACCCCAGACGAATCGATCTGGAACCGTTTATTTCTTCAGAGAAGTTAAAGAAGAAGTTAAACTTTGTTTATGAATTAGTTGCAATATTAGGTAGGTTTTATCATAATTGTTTGTTTTTCAATAAGCAAACATGTTCAAAATATGTCCTATAAATATAAACGAAATTATTTTTTAAATGCTTTAAACATTATGGAATTGTTTTTTTCTTTTTTGCTACCGATGCTTTCTTTCTCCAACGTTTTATTGAAATCCTTTGTTATTTTAAAAATTAGGGCAAACAAGGGAGCACGGCGGGGAGGGGGGGGGGGGGGGGGGGAGGGGGGGGGGGGGGGGCCGCCCCCCCTCCGGGGAAAGGGGGGGGAAAAAAAAAAAAAAAAAAAAAAAGAAAAAAAAAAAGAAAAAACAAACGGGGGGGGGAGAGAGAGGAAAGGAAGAAAGGGGGGGCGCCCCCCGCCCCCCCCCGGTGCAAAACTAAATTAAGCCAGTTTCTATAAGTTGCCTTTTTTAAGTTTACTCACACTAGACTCTAAAAAAATTTTAAGCATCAAAAAGAGTTAACAGAAGCGTTTTAATATACAATAAATAATAAATCTTTATTTAGTTCATCAAGGCGATAGTGCTCATGTAGGCCATTACTACGCTTTAATTCTTCATAAAGAATCAGGACAATGGTACAAGTATAACGACGAAGTAGTCACAGAATTAGTTGGGAAAAAAATTCCAGGGATTGAAGGTATCAAATAGTGATGTTGCTCGCTGCTACCGCCCTATTTTTGTGCTAATTTGTTTGATGAATAACTACATAAATTATTTTGTCAAATTTGTTTTGTAATTTAAATCTTTCAAAACCTATTTAAAATAATAAAAATAGTCTTATAATATACACAGAGTGGCTTTAAGTTTTTTTAAGCTTAAAATTGCTCATTTAAGGGGAGGAGCTCCGGAGCTCCCTCCACTTTAACTGGGCGGAAGGAGCTCCAGAGCATGCTATTGGAGGGTAGGAACATCACTAGTATCAAATAAAACTAAAATATGCAAAGTAATCATGCATTGATAATTAATATTAAGGTATGGAAAACAGCAAAATTTTGTTTTAATTTTTAAATGATAAAGAAAGAAAAGAACAGTCGTGTCGTTGGCTTTACCACTTTGTTTACTCGTTTATTGATTGGGTTTTTTCATCAGCACCATAATACCGCCAATTTTAACCCTCCTTTTGTAATGTTAAAAGACAAAAAATGGGCGAAAAGAGTTAAACATGCGTAATTCACTGGGCTACAAAAAATAACGATTAACGTCATTTTCTCATAAAACACATGGTTAAAGTAATAGTTACCTAAACTATAGGTGGGTTGCCTCCTATATTTTAGGGTTTATTTCCCAAAAGTGTTTTAGTACTTGACTTGACCCTCCCCTTATATTGTAGGGCGGTGTCCAAGGTACCTACCATCAATTCAAGATTTTAGGGAAAGTCGACAGATGGGGGATTTGTGGGCTAGGACTAGGAGGGTATAACTCTCCCCCCAGCACTGGTTACTTATCAACTAAACTTTGTTTCTAAGCTTTTGCAGTTGACCGTCAAACTATTTATTGTATAAAACTAAGCTTACCGATTTAAAATTAAAAATGCTTGTTTTTTTCAATTTTTTATTGTGTTTTAATGAAGATAAAACAGACAGTCATAACTCATAAACTGGCTGACACTGTTGGATATAAATTTTTTATTTAACACAAGTTAGAATGTCTTTAAGAAAACTCGGAAAGCGGGAATGACGGCAAAAAAGGACTTTCCCACACGTGGGAAAACAAGGGCGCCTACATGTTGGTCTACCAGAAGGTCAACAAGTCGGGTTCAGTCTGCGAAAACACGAACCCGCCTCAACCCAATAAACGCTGCGCCACAATAATCAGCCGCATTTGGAAGGAACACATGGCGGCCAGAAATAAATTCAACCAGATGAAAGAAGCACGTTGCAGCCTCGTATCGAAGCGCAGCTCGCGCATGTGGAACCTGTGGACCAAACTTAGAGTTAGTTGAAAATAGTTCCACTTTAATCTGTTTTCTTTTTTTATTTTAATCACTGTGATATGTTTTTTGTGTCAAAACAAACGACGATTATTACATAATAACAAACATTATTAACCACTTTATGAATTTAATTAAAATAGAATATTTAAAGGTGCGGTGCGGAGTCAAACTTTTTGTCTTCGATTTTGATAATTTTTTCTGAAAACCTTACCCCTGTCCCTAATAGCCCATAAAAATTTTTTCAACAAAATATCTGTAGTGGTTCAGGAGTTATGAACCCCCAAAAATGGCGCCTTTTTCGACAAATACTGCACCAATTTTAATGATCTAGGTATTAAATTAAAGTAGAAAGTAGCCGTTTTCCTTGAGTGCATAATTTGTAACAAAAATTGTTATACCCATTGAGTAATTTGTCACGTACAGATTTGTCGAGAAATGCCATTTTTGGGGGGTCATTACTCGTGAACCACTGAAGATTTTTTGTTGAAAAAATTTTTGTCGGCTATTGGGGGCGCAGGGGTAAGGTTTTCACAAAAAATTATTAAAATCGAAGACAAAAAGTTTAACTCCGCATCGCACCTTAAAGCTCTGCCTTAGTTTTTATACAAACATTCACCCGTTCGTTGATTGCTTTTTTCAAACTATGGCGTCGTAGCATTCGCCACACATTCCGCCCACTGCCAAACAACCGTGGTAACACAAAAATGTGTGGTAAATGCTGGTAACACCACGAATGTGTGGTAAATGCTACGCCAAAGCTAAGAAAAAGTGATTTATGTGATCCAACAAAAAAGATTTATACGAAAACTATGTTATCATAATATTTTTATTATATACCTAAGTTTAAAGCGACATGCTGATATGATTTTTATTCATAAAATAATCAGCTACTCAATGCTTTAAAATTCTCCAACTGCGCACTTCGTTTTTGAACAAACAATTATTCGAGAGGTCAACCTTTAATTAGTCTTATAACTACAGCGTATGTATTGTTATGATAAGACCCGAAAAAAGCCCCATAGTAAGGATTAAAATATTGTGGCATGTGGGTACAAAATTCAAGCAGAAAAATCTATCATTATTACCTAAAACAATGCACTATTATCACCGAAAGCAATTTGAAAATAAATAACATGCATGATAACATATTGTTATATTTTCTATTGAAATTGTCTATTGACAAATTAAAGTAAAGTTGATGGTTTAGTTTTCTTCCGGTTCGTTGGAATGGCGTCCCACCAATTTCGTGCCAACCTCTGTGTTAAAGAAGCTTCAGGAACGGGAACTGGAGGAGGCCGGCGGAGGAGCCAAAGGAGTCCAAATGGATCTGGATTTGGAAAACCTGATTATCGATCCGACGATCATACCCGACTGGCAGACCAGATTTGAGGAAGACAGGGATTTCGCTAAGGAATTCCAGGTGCACCAATAAGCAAATTATCAGCATTGAAATTAAAAAAAAAACACGTTTTTTAGCACTTTCTTAATATCTCTTACACACTGTGTACTCCCATCCTTAAACATTTGTACTGTGCGTTAAAATAAGTTATAAACAGAAAATGCTTTGTGCGGAGCGTTTACTTTGTATAGTCTGATTTAGTTTTTACTTAAAATTCAAAATTTACTTATCAACTGCAATAAAACGCATAAACTTTAATATCGCTCACTATATTAGGGTTGCAATTGCAATGACATTATTATATGGCCAAAAATGCATAAGGGTAAGTTACTTGCTCTTATGCATTTTTGATTTGGCAAAGTTTATAGAAAATGGTTTCAGTAACGCGAAAACATTAGGGGTTTTTTTTATAAATTATCCTCGAAAACTCGACAATGTGACTTTTTTACATTACTTTCAGTTCATTTCTGCACTAATTTCTAACATAGAATTTTACATTTTATTTTTTCAGTGAATAATGCAATTTCCGCTGCACGTTACGTGCGCTAAAAAAATTCTGTGCAATTTTTCTCGCTAATTTTTGTCCAAAACTTAATTATGCACGTATAGCCTTTTCTGGGGTTATTATCTTACAAAATTCTCGATGGAAGTAAAAGTTTTGTCTACCAATTAGCATCAATTTTTTTTGTTAAAATGCTATAAAAAACAGATTTAAACCCCATAGCTACGCGTGCGTGCACCAAAAATTGTAGCAGTTTTTATGAATTTGTTTTTAAATTAATTACTAAAATTTTGATTTGTAAATTGCGACAGCAAAACAACGAACGATGATGTAGGTGAACTTGAAATTTGAACTGATCTTGATGGAAAAATCGGTTATTGGCAAACAACAACAACAAAAAAGTGATTAATTTAATTTTTCGTTAACTTTGTAAAAACATTTTGTATTTTTTATAAAAACTAGTTTTAGATAGATCAATCGATATCGGAAGATGTTGAAATTTCTCTCTGTGATATAAATTCTGACCCAGAAGATTTTTGTCCCCACGACTTAATTGGCATAGAAGAAATAAACAGCGGATTGTGGAAAGCTGTTCAACCTGAAGGCGGTAGTGTTCTCAAAAATAATTACGGTCTTAACAATCAGCTAATTCTGAGGTATTTTTATTAAAAAATCATTAAACAATTCAAGAGTTTTAAATAATATAACATTTTTGCACCACAATTATCTTCTATGCCTTCTTTTTTGTATAGTTTCTATATTTTATTTTTTATCCACCGTAAATTAAATTCTATAATAATTAGCTCACTTGAGCATTTTAATAACAGAAATAACTTTTTTTTTATTTTATTTTCTTTCGTGTTTTATTGCCAGTTTTTTTAGGTTCTGTGTCAGAGCTTGTCATTTATTCATTTTCTTTGATTAGCTTAAATAATCATTTTATTACGTTTTTTTTTTCATTTCATTTTCTTTCACAAAACCTTCTATGTTCAGTGTGCTAACGTCTTTTTTAGTTTGGTTCCAATAAACCATTTAAAAATAAATCTGTAGTTATTGTTGTTGCATTGCTTAAAACTTATCTCTCCATAGGTGTTTTTTGGGGGGGGACAGAGAGGTCCACCCCCCTAGAGCCAAAATTTCGGACCCCCTCTAGAAAAAACCCAGGCCCCCCCTCCCCCCAAAGCTCGAGAGCAGTCCGGCCTCAGCCCCTAGCTAGGCTGACCCCCCTCTCCTCCCCCTCCCGACCAATTTGGTAGTATATTTTTTATTTACTGTCAAAACACGGTTTTTTAGTTAAAAACACTGTTTAAATACACTTTTTAGGCCTAAATAGGCTGTTTTAGTACATAAAATTCAATATTAGACCTAAAAACACTTAAATTATTGAGTTAAAAGTTTTGTTAAAAAATTGGACCCCCCTGCCCCCCCCTTAATTTGAAATCTTGCACCCGGGGTCGACCCCCCTAAAAAGCCGGGAGGGGAGGGGGGTACGGACCACCTTAGACCCCCCTAAAAAATTTTGGTCTTCCACACGAGGGTGGACCCCCCTAGCGGACCCGACCAAAAGCACCTATGTATCTCTCCGAGGCAGATTATGCAAAGGGCAGGCTGGCACTGAGACAAGTATAAAAAAATTTGTTGGCAAAGCAATACCGCAAAATAATTATGTTTTTATGTGCTTGGTTAACGATATAGGAAAAATTCAGTAATTCATTTATGTTCATTTTTCTTCTCAAACCGACTAAATCAAGTAACTCAACCCGCTCTCCCGTACTAAAAATTTGGTTGGTGATCTTGTATTTTGGCGAAATTTTTTTACTTAATGCTTAGTGCAATTATTTTGTGTGCTCAAATCTTTCGAATACATAGTTCTGTTACAGCAAAAGTCTTTGCAGTACTGTCGTTTACAAGGATTATTTTTGCATCCATAATTTAATTTAAGTTGTTTAGTGAAAAATTTCTCTGTGATCAATGTATTGCGAGCAAAGATCAATATCAGCAGTTTGAAAATGTTCTTTTGGAACAGTCTGATCATGTTGCACAGTTGACCAAAGAATGGTAAATAAATAACATTGTTTTCTATCTACAGCAATTTGTTATTACAGTTAATATTAATACAAATTTAGTTAATAAAAATTTTAACAAAAACTACCTAAATTTATATGCTTCAAACATTATAAAGTAAGTCCAAATAAAGTCAACAAAGCTTTCACGAAAAATAAGTAAACTATTGTGTGTGAACAAGCTTAATTTTTATTTATAAAACCTACCATTGGGGACTTATATGTTTATTGTGGACAAATTTTTAGCTACATTCATACTAAAATTTTTTTCAGTATTAATATTGAAGATATCAGGGATACAAAAAGAAAAAATTATTACTGGATTGGAGCAAACTCGTTTAGAAATTGGAAACAATTAGCGTTTTTAGAGAAAATTAAACTTGCAGAAACCAGCAATCAAAATAACAGCCAAAAAAAATTGCAAAAAAAGATTGAGAAAGATCTTCCCACTGGTAATTATTAATTTATTTTAATTATGTGAATTACTAATAAAAATAAGCCTTAGACATACACAAGCCTATGGATTTCATTGACGATGCTTATCACTATGCCTTTTTATTTAAAACATGTTTTTTTAATTCATTAAATTTCAAGATTTTTAAAAATACCCAAAAAGTAATAATTTGTGCAAAAGCTTCGTAATTTTAAAATAAAAAAACGTTTAATTGCCAAAAAGCCAAAACCTTCCTAATCCGATTGATCAGAAAGGTCTAGCGCTTGAATAGCGAATTATATAATGCTATAAAAATTATTTAGTAAGATTTAGAGGTTCCCGACCTACCTAAACTTATGGTGGGATATTTTTTCAGGGGTAACGATATAGGCCAAAGTCGTATTAGAGGGGGCGTTCCCGTGGGGATAATTGCAAAAAAGCCCAGGGGAGGTTATAATTTTTGGGTAGGTCAAAATAGGAGAGAAAGGGAAAAATTTTAAAATCGCTAAAATATGCTAATAAAAAGACTCAAAAATAAGAAGAAAGTGAATAGGGAGTAACGCAGTCATAAGTTTTTCAAAGAAAAAATCATTAAAAATCGATGACAAAAAAATTGACTCTGTACCGCACCTTTAAGCGGCTGAGTAAAAATTGGAATTGGTTTTCCTAAACGGAGTGCACACGCCAAGCTCCTTAAGCTGTTAGGTGAAAATAGAAAAACCCAACCCACTAAGTTAATATTTCTCAAATAAAACAATAGGTTAGCATACCGTGCTATTCATGAACCAGTCCAAAGCGGATTGGGTCCACTTTTTACGCAGACCGGTCTGCGGTAAAAGCGGTCCTAGTATCACCACATCATCGCAACACCGCTTTAAGCATGCAGGCACAAACAAAAACTGTTCTTTGATATACACCGTATACAGTTTTTACTATTCATCGAATGTGAACAATTCTTTGACAACCGAAACAGTTCATTTGAACGTGTGCATTGCATTCATAGGTGAGAACGGTCCGGGAAGCAAGGGGGTTGGTTATCCGGGGTAAATTAAATTTTTAATTCTAGGAGGGGGGTCCAAGGGCGGTCTGAACCCACCTAGCTTTTTAGGGGTGTGGATCCGGCGTGCAAAATTTTGAAATCTAGAGGGGGGTCAGGTGGGGTCCGGTGTCCAAAGCAAAACAGTTTTAAACCATAATAACTTTAATAATTGTTCTTTTTATAGGATAGTACTACATTTTATTGAATAAAAAACGATATTCTGGTGTAAAAAGGGTGTAAAAACATGAATATGTGTTAAAAAATCACATTTTTGGAAGAAAATTTAGTATAAAAAAAGTACCCAAAATTTTCCCGAGCGGGAGGGGGGGGGGGGGGGTCAGATTTCAAAGTCTAGAGGGGGGGTCAGGGGTAAAAAATTCGTAAATTTGAAGGAAGGGGGAAGCCCCCTAGATTTTCGTCTAGGGGGACCTAAAATTTCGAGGCTGGGGGGTGGAGGTGGACCCCACCCTAGGTGTCTACAGAGCGGCTTCCACGCAGCAACACTGCCCAGATCCAGAAATGGAAATGGTCAACAGCTCTACCTCTTTTCCAGTCAATCGGGCGATTTCCGCCACTGCTGACTGCCAATGCGATACTGCACATTCTTTTTCTATAATCGGCGGCCAAAATGGCTGCCGAAAAAACTGATGACTCTTTCCGGAGACATTCATCCAAACCCTGGCCCCAACAAGATGCAATATTTTTGTGCAAACTGTAATAAAACTGTTAACAGAAACAGCGTCCAATGCACCAAATGTAATAATTGGGTGCATCTAAAATGCAGCAACCTACAAAGCCTAAAACATTACAACCAAAATTTTTCTTGTAACAACTGCACGCTCTCTCCACTTTGCAAAACAAACTCCAAAAATTCTACCTTAAATATTTTTCAATTTAACGCCAACGGAATCTCCAACAAACTACAAGAACTAACAAACTTTTTCATAAATCACAACATTCACATAGCTGCCATCCAGGAAACAAAACTCTTACCAAAATCCAAAGATCCACATATTCCCAACTACACAACTATCAGGAAAGACAAAAATTCCAATGGAGGTGGTCCACTCTTTTTTGTACACCATTCGATCAACTACAAAATTAACTTGGACACTCAACAGAACAACCCACATGCAGAAATGCATGGTATCCACATTCTCTTCAACA
>JASAMX010024453.1:0-23330 GCA_030248175.1 Microlaimidae sp. YZB2_3
AAATGCCATTTATTTGAAAATGGTTTTCAACTCGCCCATTTAAAAGGTAGCTCCGAAGCACAATATTAGACTAATATGAAATTTAAGTTGAATTTTTCTGTAAAAACAAAGTTTTTTTAATGATTTATAATCTAATACGTAACAATATAGAAATTTATACGTTCAAACATAATAATATGTGCACTATTATCGTATCGTTATGGATGAGTATTACAATTTTGTAACTAATAGACTGTCCTAGTATAAATAGAATTAAATAAATTTCAAATGTAAAAATACAGATGTAATAAAATAACATAAAAAAGAATAAAGTACAGACTTACTGCGATATTGTTATGTTGTATAATGCAATAAAATAATTGAACCTGACTGGGCACAAAATTAAGCAATTATGTTTCACATTCAAAACTCAATTTTTTACAAAAAAAACCCAGCATATTGGAACAAAATAGTATACGCAATTAGAAGCGTAGCCAGGATTATGGAAAAAGGGGGGGTACCACTCCATACATATTTTTCGAAAGGGGGGTTGTACTCCAAATTTTCAAAATACCGTAAAAAAGACATTAAAAAAGGGTTAACATTTTTGCGCTTCCCGCTAAGCAATTTTTTGCTGTTATTTGCATTGTTTTACAATTAAACTTTAAAAATTTTAGGTTCAAAAAGGTATAATATTAAAATCGTACGAAAGCACGAAAAAATTTTCAAAAATTGTCTTTGATATTTATTACAAACATCACTTAAAAGTTGTAAAAAGGTATATAAATGTCGAGCGCTGAGCGGAGCGAAGCCTAAGAAAATTTTTTAGAATTGTTTTTTTAGGAAAAATTCAATTTTTTACCTCTGCCAGCCCAAAAAGAGGGGTGGTTACAACCCCAATAACCCCCCTGGCTACGCTCTTGTACGCAATACAATTTACACCTTAAAACAGATGAAGGGCTTTATAGACCTTTGCAGTGCTTTTCCCTGTGGAAGGGGATTTAACCGGCGCATTTTTAATGGGGGAAAGTAAAATGGAATTTTTTTAAACCCGGGATAAGTAAAAAAGTGAAAAACCAAAAAAAATCCCAAAATAAAAATAGGTGTCTAAAATGGCTGAAATTTCGATAAAAAAGCTTAAAACGACAAAAAATTCAGCAAATAATTTTTAAATATTTTATCAGCACAAGGGAACCAAAAGGAGGATTACATCCAATAATAAAAAAAGAGGGGTTGGGGGGCAAATTATAATGTTTTTACTAGTTTACAAATTATGCTGAGCACAAAATTATAATAATTGCACATTTTGTAGGTACATGGAGGTGAAAACTTTGACAAATTAGCGATAAATTTTGCGAATATTTTTCGACAAAAATATTGAGCAAGTAAACGGCCCTGAATACTAACAAATTAAAGACAAATTTTTAAAATATTTTTTCACTAAGATGACAAATTATATATCCTAGTTAATGAACATCTTCATAACCTTTTTTTTCAATTTTTACATTTGTAGCTAGGTCAGTTTAAATAACCGGTATAGTCGTTATAATCACAAAACCCGGTGTGTCAAACGATCTCGCTCATATCGTTAGAATTTCATAAACTCTTAACATCTACAAACGCTAAAAAGAGGGAGAGTTTCCAGGATAAGATAGGTTAACTAGCATAAAATCGCCCAGCCTTATTTTCGGCCAGTGGCTGTTATTTTTGCTATGTGAAAAGTTATAGAAGGAACGGCGTACGGCTAGATAAATCGTCATGTAGTCTGTATTTAGCCTTACCCAATTCATATATAATTATCGCAAACAACAAAAAAACACCCGGCGGGGCGGCGCCGAAATAAGGGAGACGTAGCCAGGGGGGGCGGGGGGGGGCGGGCCCCCGAAACGGTCGGACAGGAGGAAAAATAAGATTAGTGGTTGGGCGGGGGGGGGGCGGCCGCCCCCTCCCCACAAAATGGTCGCCAGCTAGTAAAATTGGGGGGTTTTCGGAGGCCGAAAATTCAAAATCTTCTAGCGCCTCGCTAATCGCTCGGCGCCAAACTTTAAAAATAATTTTAGTACCCCAAATGGAACCCCAAAAACCAAAAATTTGTTCCGCTTTGCTTCGCTCGGCGGTCGCTTATTATAGTATACATACATAATATCTAAACCATATTATGTATGAACTTGTAAACCTAATGCAAATGAGTTATCTCCTCCATGTTAGTTCAATAAAGTTTATAGGAATCAGTCCCAAGTGCTATAGGCGGCAGGAAAATTTAGAAGGGGAGCAAAACAAACAATATGATTGTTTGTTTTTGCTATTTATGTACCTACTTATTACTTATAAAAATTATTGTCCTAGCATTGAAATAACATTAGCATCAGGCAACATAAATAGCACAAGCTCGTTATTTTCATATAGGTAGGTACCCTAGAAAACATGGAGCCGAGATGCTGCTCATGTGCTTTGGTTTAAAATGTGGGTTTAGCCAAGGGGTCTGAAACTAACGTCTCTAAATTCCTTTTTTGTAAAATCAAGGCTCTGAGAATGTGTGATTATGTAATTGTTAATTGGGGAAACATGCTTTTACCGCTAAAAATTATTCACTAATAGGTTATTAGAGCAAAACCAGTGTATTATACCAGCTTTATCTACGTTTATCCCTGCTTTTTTAACGTTTTGGAATCAAGTTTGGGGGGGCCCCGCCCCCCCCCTCCGCCCCCCAAAATTTTTTGTACTACAATCCGCCTCCCCCCCTCCCCAAAATGAAACTCTGGCTACGTCCCTGGCAGAAATTAAGACTTGCCGAATTTAAGGCAGTTACCCTACGTCAAAAATCAACTCAAAGATCGTATTACAAATCGTCAACGAACTTCGCGAGAAGCGGAAAGTGGTCCGAACCGGCGAAGCGGTTCGAAATGCGTGCCAAACCGTAAATCAGTTTTCGCTCTGGCTGAAGAAGGAATAGCGCTCGAGGCAGCGCAATCGCCCCTCCTCTACATTGCCCCCACCCAGTTGATCATCGCACTCCACCACCTGAAACGAAAAAAAAAATTGATTGAGAAAAAGAACAAAGATAATAGACTGAAATCAGAGGTGAGTAAGGGGAAAAGAGGTGGCTCACTCCATTCTCCAGCATCAAAATTTCGGATCCTCCTTCAAGAAAAAAATACAGCTCCTCGCATTCTTTTGATTTAGACAGCTACTCTGGTCTAGCTTTTAAACTGCTATTTACCTAAAGCCACTCACCTTAGCAAACAGTCTGAAATTTTCATTAGTGATGTTCCTACACTTTGAATTGCTCATGTGCAACTAAAACAGGAGAGCTCTGAAGCCCCGTTCCTTAAACGATTAATTTTTAGACTTATTTAAGCTTTGAATTATGTTGCAGTTACTCTATTTGCATCTATAGGATTTATTTTCGTCGTTGTGCAAGTTTGTAAAAAATTAGTTTACCAAAATCAATTAAAAAAATATTTTTATTATTTTAAAAATTATATTATTGTCACTCAAAAAAATTCGAATTCCAGGGTTTGCTCTGGAAAACATTATTAATGTAATTTCCGACCTGGTTGGTTTGTATGTAGTTCTAGTCATAGGTGGACAACAGTAGTCAAGGGGGGAGGGGGGGCGGCTACCTTCCCCCCCCCCCCTCAAATACGGCAGAGCCGTATTTTTGCGTAAGGGAGGACCTTTACGTTTTTTTGAATTTTGGGAAACAATTTTTTTTCTTTAAATATAAGTTCAGAAACGTTTCTGATCCGTTTCAAAAGCATAAAAATACCCAAAAAACTAAATTTTTTCCCGCTCGCGGAAGTTACATTGATAATTTATATTAGTTTTCTATTTTAGGGAATGAATGTTTTTCATTTGATACATATCTAAGGCATATGCCTTTGCCTTTAATATTTGCAAATGGCAATACTATATACATGTTAAAACTTATATATTATTAGATAATAGGTTTGATAATCAGCTGTTAGGGAGCGCTTAACAAGGGTTTCAATACTTGTGGGGTAGTCCGCCTCTAATCGCCGTTCAAAAACCCCCCCTTTTCTTGGCGAAGCGTAGCACTTTGTATAGGTTTCTTTTTTTACTTTTCGAATATTGTGTTATAAAAAATTTAATACACACCCATCTAAGCAAAGGAAAATTTAAAATAATAAAGAATAAACATCCCCTCCAATCAAAACTTGGATCAACAGCGAAAAGTTTCTACCAACCACATGCTCAGGGAGAAAACCATCCAATCAAACATTCACTTATATTTTGTCAAAGAAAACATTTCGCAACTCCAACCTAATACATTAAATACTATTAAAAAAAAATTAGATTAATTAATTTCGGGCGTTATCTCAAATTGATAAATTAGATAAGATCCACCCCTAGCCTCGAAATTTTGGGGCCCCCTTAGACGAAAATCTGGGGCCCCCCCCTCCCCCAAATTTCCGAATTTTTTTACTCGTGACCCCCCTCTAGATTTTGAAATCTGACCCCCCCCTCGGAAAATTTTAGGTACCTTTTTTATACTAAATTTTCTTCCAAAACGTGAACTGACTTAAATTTGACCAGCCTTAATTTCGTTTCGAGTAAAATCGTTTGTCCACTAAAAAATTGTCCATGTAGATTTTTTCTAAAAATTTAAATTGCTTCAAATTACCAACATTGTGAATTTTTCAATGATAGCTCAATTAGTCTAATATTTTATGGTGGTTGTGGTTGGGGAAAAAAGTCCCTATTTTCCTCAATGAAATTTATTTTGTGGTTGAGGACGAGGGTGCAAGAACCCCTCCATTCTTTATTTAAAAGTGCTTTTCATCACAAAGATGTCCATCGTCCATTTAAAATTTTCAAAAAAAACCACTTTATAACACTTCCTGAACGGTAAGATTTCCAATATTTTATTTTCCAATAGCTTAATCTTATCTTAATCGGCACACACGCACGGCACACACGCACGGCACACACATTAATTACGTCTTATATAGGTTATGAGCATACATGGCATAGGTGAGAAGGGGGGAGGCCCTCCCCCGAATTTCCGAATTTTTTACCTCTGACCCCCCTCTAGATTTTGAAATCTGACACCCCCCTCCTCCCTCGGGAAAATTTTAGGTACCTTTTTTATACTAAATTTTCTTTCAAAAACGTGAATTTTCATCACATATTCATGCTTTTACACCCTTTTTATACATGAATATGGCTTTTTATTCAATAAAATGTAGTATTATCCTATAAAAAGAACAATTATTAAAGTTATTATGGTTTAAAACTGTTTTGCTTTGGACACCGGACCCCACCTGACCCCCCTCTAGATTTCAAAATTTTGCACCCAGGGTCGACCCCCCCTAAAAAGCTAGGGGGGTCCGGACCTCCCTGGGACCCCCCTTCCTAGAATTCAAAATTCGATTTACCCCGGGTAAATTTACCACCCCCCCTAGCTTCCCCGACCGTGCTCACCTATGGGACCAGACCAAAAACATCTATGGTTGTAACACTCCTTTGCCGTTTTTTGGGCCGACGGAGGAAAAAATTTGCTCTTTAGAAATTTCTACCGCTTTCGGCGGCCATATTTTCGGTATACTGCAAAACACCGGAGGCTTTGTTTCATTGAATTGGAGCTTTTCTTTCTAAGTTCGGCGTAGGAACATATTCGGTGACTTTTAGGGTTTTTTGTTGAGTTGTTGACTATTTAAATTTTTCGCGCTTTGTGCTTTTAATCGAACTGCAACGGCAAGATTTTTATATTATACATTTTAAACCTAAGATTTTTGAGAGTTCACTTTAAATATGCATAATAAAACAGAAAATGATAACTTTGCGCTCCGCGCGAAGTTCCACTTTTTAAAGTGTTTTTACGGCATTTTTATAAATTTGGGTACAACCTAAATAAACCCTGTCCGAAATCCTGGCTACGCCCCTGCCTAATTATGATTCTCCCAAAAAACTTATTTTAGCGTTTTATTGATAATCCCCGAATTTGAGTGGGTTTGTTTCCACTTCTCTATTACTTCAAAAACTCCTACGTCCTTATTCCTTTCCTTCTGTTTGAAAAAATTTCCTAACAATTAGTAACTGGCACCATCACTGGTAAAACTTTTGTCTATAATGGTAATTAAATGATTTTAGTTTGTTTTTAGATAAACTTTCGAGTGAAAATCAGGAGCCTCCGTATACTGATCGACCAAAAGACTAAAATTCTGGTTGGCATATTTTTCAGCAACTTTATTATTAACTGTTTATAAAAATCAATTAAAAGTTTTTCAGCTGAAGAAATCGTGGGAAAATTATGCCTGTTTTGAAAAAAAAATATTAAGGTTCCAGATCATCCTACAAAATATACGAGGATAAAAATGATCATCATTATTATTCTACGCTTGCATTTCGTGACTGCAGTGTGCCAAACTTTAAGATCGCATTTTTATGTTTTCGCAAAAATTTGTTGGTTTTAAACAACACGAAACTACAAATTTGCCAGGAGGAACAATAGTTATAGGTTAATATTATACAAAGTAAGTTATTTACTATTGTTTTGAGCAATTTCAGCGTTTTTTTTTTGAAAATTACTTACCAGCATTTCAGGGTCTTATGGAAAAAAACTACGCAGGGTTCTGGTTCTGGTAAAGCTGATTTTGTTTTGTTTGTTGTTTTTTGCGGTCGTTTGTTATTGTTTAAAAACAAAATGGTATTTTGAAATGTGTGGACTGAATAATAAATTATTTCCGCAGTCGGTGCCAAAAAAATAAAATAAAACTAATGCCTGCATTGCATGAGTTTTATTCGTGCTAAAGACATAAATTTACAAAATAATATTTTAATAAATTTTAAAAATTAAAAATAAAACTTATAGTTTTATTTCTAAAGTTTACCTTTGTTGCACGAAAACCATTAGCAATCATTGATTTATAAAAAAAACTTTCCTATTTTTTCTGTGTTGCAAATAAATGTGGTCAGACAAAATAAATAAGTTCTATTATTATTTATTTTACACAGTTCAGAATTTTTATTTTGCTTAGATCATGGACAAAGGAATAGGGTTTGGGATTTTTTGAGTTTGAATGATTCTTAAATCCGCTGGGCAACCTACCAAATTTTTGTGTTAGCTTATAAGACAAAATTGATGGGTTATTTATACAAAAGAAACTCTCTTTTCTTGATCTGCAAGAATATAAAACAGGAGAATGTCCGACTGTACACTAAATTTTTGACCAAAATTTAGCTAGAAAAGTCGCACTTTCGAACTTGTGTGCGAGTTTTCTAGCAAAAATTAGCCATTTTGTGCTAGTTTTCCTGCGGTGGGGACTGCGACTTCTGTTGCATTCAATACTGTTTTATTCGCACTGCGATTATTTTCGCACTGCAAGTCTAGCAGCAAAACAAAAAAAATGAAAACAAAGCGGAGCAAAAATTTTGTTTTTAAATGAGTAAACGTCGTGTTTTTTTACTTTAAGATGTAAATACTTTTAGTTTTATTGAAATAAACCAACTTTTCAACGTTTTAAAATTAAAGAAAACAAGTTTCGAAGCGTTTTACTACATTGAAAATGACTACCAGCGTCTGTATTTTTATTTTGGGCAGCAAGACTTGCAGTACTAAAATAATCGGAGTGCGAATAAAGCAGTATTGAGTGCAAAAAAAGTTGCAATCTCCACTGCAAAAAAACTAGCAGAAAATGGTGAATTTTTTGCTAGAAAAGTTGCACACAGATTTGAAAGTACGACTTTTCTAGCAAAACTTGGTCAAAAATTTAGTGTACAGTCGGACATTCTCTTGTGTTATATATTCTTGGTCTTATTAATAACATTTTTAAAACCGCTTAAATTTTAGAGAGTTCCTCCTTATCTATACCAATTCTTTGTCCATTTTTGGTAAAATTATATTTATAGGTATTTGTATTAGGCACTTGTAATTTACATGTTTCGCTTATTGTGACTTTGTGATAGTACGCCATATCTTGAGATAAGAAAATTACTTAGTCATTCCTATGCATATTAATTTGATATTTTTTGCTGGCACTATTGTTACATTCAGGAGTAACACAAGAAAATTTTGTGGTCGTATACGGTAATAAGCCAATGTTAAGCTTGCTATGTTTTTGTGAAAAATGAAAACCTTGTGTGTTTATTTTATTGCGATTATAACTTATTTTGTCGTAGTGAAGATTATTAATTATTCGCTCTTTTTTTGGTTTGCACGTGTCTGACTTAGAAATCTAACTGTTGGTTTTATACATTATTCATATTATATGTGTTTGTATGATCAGACATTACATAAATTAACTTTGTTATGCAGAAAAATGAATTAAAGCAACATGTCCTTATGCTTATATTGATAGAACTAAGAATATAAACACAGGAGCAGACCTGTGCGCGGTCTGGAAATGTTTCCCCCGCCCAAAAATAAAAAAAAATCCCAAAAAATTATGACGCCATTTTTGACCTAATATGACGCCATCATCGCCAATTTTTTGCAATTTTTGCCTATTTAAATGCTTTTAAAGTCATTTTAGACCTATTTTTACTTAAATTTCATCTTTTTTGTTCCTTTTTTTCTTTTTTCTTTCTTTTTTTTGTTTTTTTCACTTTTTTCCCTTTCTCCCCTGCTTGTCCCCCTGTTTTATTGCCCCTCCCCGTTTCAAAAAAGTTGCCCCCCCGTGCCCCCCTCATTTTGGAAATGCCCCTTTCAATAAAACCCCGGGGGTAGTGCACAGGTCTGCAGGAGAGTGTTACGTTGGACTACACGCTGAATTTTTGACCAAAATTTTGCTAGAAAAGTCAGTCGCTCTCGCATATGCGCAAGTGGTCTTTTTTGTTGCGCACAAATATTCGCAGTGAAGCATTCAATGCAAAAAATGTCGCATTTTGTTGCAAGAAAACTAACACTGTGAAAATGGTGGATTTTTGCAAGAAAAGTCGCACCAAGATGCGCATTTTTCTACCAAAATTTTGTTTAAAAATTTAGCGCACAGTCGAACATTCCCTTGCGTTTATATTCTTAGTTCTATTAATATGTACGTGAGGACAAGTTTTAATGGGGTGATTTTTTTAGTAAATGTAATATTTTCGAAATTTGTTAAAACAAAAACTTGTCAAAAATTAAATAAAGTGCTGTCGTTTAATTATGGAACTGTTTATTTTTTAGTATTTACTGTTTATTGAGAACAATCGGGTTTTGGTTTTATAGTTATGTTTGTTTACATTCCTCAGTGAAATTTCTTTTAATATTATGCAATGCCAGTAAACTTCCGCGTTATATTCCAAAATATTTTTCGCATTGTTTTTTAAATTTAAATTTAAATAAATTATATTTTTAAGAAAATTTTTATTTATATTATAAATCGTAGTTAGTGTTTATGATGTAATATTAAGTATTAGCAGACAATAATATTATCGATATATTTAGCGTAAATAGAATAGTCTTATCATTATTAGCATATAGCTTATGAGTTACGATTATGTATAGAATCTTAAGAATGTGGTTTCTCCACCTAGAAAATGGGCTGCAGTGTGAAAAGTAAAAATGGCTCCGCACAAAATGACTAATTTAATATAATCTTGTTGTTTGTTTTTTCGGGAGAAAAAAAAACATTACAAAATTTGTTTATTTTGTAAATAATTATCAATAACTCTGATTGTTGTGTGCCTGCAGTTTGTTATGTGACTCTCTTCCGACTAAAATAATATAATGGTATAAGCCCCATACGTGGTTGCCAATTATCGATTTGACCGATCTAAAAAAATACGCATATAGAACATTTTTATACCCCAAATCGGACACGTAGACATCATTTTTGAGGTTATTTTTTGGATCTAAATCTTCTGTAATCAGTTATGAGCCCATTTAAGCCCAAAATTGCTTATATTTGGCATGTGCAATTTATGCTGTTAGGAAAAAAATTTTGTTTTTGTTAAGCTAATTGGTAGAAATTTTTTACTGTATTTAGAGTTGTATTTAGTTTTGCAATCCAAAAATTATTTTTTTAAATTGTTTAATCTAAAAGCTAAATAAAAATTCTTCCTTAACAGCATAAATTGTACATACCAAAAATACGCAATTTTTAGGCTTTAATAGGCTCATAACTCATTACGAGACTTCAATCAAGAAAATAACCTCATAAATAAGGTCTACGTGTCGAATTCCGGGTATAAAGATATTTTATATGCGTATTTTACTTTTGAATCGGTCAAATAGATAATTGGTACACGTATAGGACTTGTACCGAATATAATAATTAACTTTATTTTATTTATAAACTTTTGATTAGTGCTTCAGCACGCACTGCCTCTCTTTTCTGAATATTTATTTATTGGAGTAAGTAGGGTTAATTCTGAATGGAAAAAACCTGACAAGGGAAATTTCTGGTCTGGGCTATTAGTAATAATTAGATTTTTTAGAGATTTTTTTTGGGGTGGGGGGCTAAATATTTGACTCTCGAAAGTAAGGAGTGTCCTGAAAATTTTTAGGTCTATGTATACCCCGAATACCACTTAGTGCCAGATTTCAAATTTTTTTTATCCTAACACCCCTCTAGAATTTTAAATGTACCTCCCCCCTTTTTTTTTCAAGAAAAATTTAAGCTATACTGTTTTTTCCCAAATTTTTTATCTAAAACTTTTACACAGAATTTTTTATTGGAAATTTTTACACAGAATTGTTATACCTCTTATCTTTTTTTTATACCTAATGAATTTGAATAACAATTAATAGTTTAAAAGTTGTTTCTTTAAAAAGAGGTCATCAAAAACCGTCCCTGTTTTTAAACTATACCTCTACATATCAAATTTATCGATCTTTCAAATTTATGTAGTGAAAAGATCCCCTCTCCCCTCATTTAGCTGATATCGCACCAATTATAGTGTTAATCTATTGGAAAAATACTCATTTAGCTGATGTTTTTATTTATTACCTTATTACACATAAAGTACATGATATTATTTTGATTTTGATTATTATAAAATAAACTGTAAAAGTTACACTTTTTTGGAATTGTAAAGTGAATAATTTTTAACTAAAAAAGTAAATAATTTTTAACTTTAAATTGATATTATTTTAACGTTCCATTATTTTTTTATTTCATACGCTATTTATCTTGGTCTGGTTTATAATTTAATTTTTTTAAATATAGTATTTTTAGGGTTTTCGTTTTCTCCTACCCTTTCTTATAGGCAAATAAAATCTATATGACGACGAAAATTCCAGTATAAACCACATTAACAACAAACCCATTCAAAATTTTTAACAACCTTTTATAACAACTCCATCCCCCCCCTTTTAAATATTTTTTCTCTTTCCTAACTTAACCCCCTTTTTTAAACATTGGTCGACCCACCCCCATAGTTTTTTGATTATACGCAGAAATAATTTGCAGGGGAAGAATAATTTAAATTGCAGGCAGGAGTTACGCACAATTCCCCACGCAGCTTTGTGTACATTACTTTATGATCGTGTTAGCAATTTGGGTCGTGCCATTGCCCAAGCGAAGTATTTTTCAGAAATGTTACTACAAATAATCCTTATAAGCTTCCCCCTCAAAAAATTTGGGTTTTACTTTTAATAGTGGTTGAATTATTATTATTTACCACCATTTGATTTAATAATTAATGAGATTTATGGTCATAAATTCTTTAATTAAATCCCTATAGCTAAGTTTTAATTTATAAATTATTAGCATAGTGTTCTGAAGAATATTGTTAGAAAATTCGGGATTTCTAATTTTAAAATATTTATATTGTAGCAATTAATTGCAGTTACGTTGACTTATTTTAGTAAATATTATTATTGTTGGTTTTAAGTGAGTGCCTATTCGTCAATAATATTATAAAGTGTATGTTCTTTGTGTATGTTCTTTGTGTAAGTGGTAAAACCAAAACTGTGATGTTTATGAATGATTAAAATGCCGTTTTTTAGTAAAATAGCCTGGGCTCGCCGTGTGTTTATTACATCCAAACGATGTTCTACTTCTATACACAGGAATTGAATACGGTGAAATTTCTAAAATTTTATGGCAAAAATTGACCTCTTTGCATATTCTAATGAACCATGTTTCTTCTTCATGTCTTTGAACCTCTTGCTGTTTTACTTTTGTGATGCTTTTAGCATTTAAAGCAGAGGGGCATACGCCACTTAAATTAAATTATAAGGACTGTTTCTTACGTTTTTAGTTTTTGCAGAAACGAAACAGTTTTAAAAAAATTAAATGTAATACCATTAATAATTTTCAAAATAAACTATTTTAAAAGTTAACATTTTACACAGTGGAACTGTTTTAGTTTTTGAAGCTTAGGATAGTCCTTCTTTTCAGAGTTCCACCCTATTGTTGTGCCAATTTACTGACAAATTCGAGAGGGATATATCTTACTACATAGTAGTCAGACTTGTGCACTGCCCTCTGCCCGAGGTTTTATTGAGGGGGGTATTCCAAAGTGAGGGGCAACTTTTTTAAAACAGGGGGGGGCAAGCAGAGGAGAAAGAAAAAAAAAACGGAAAAAAGAGACAAAAAAGGTGAAATTTAAGTAAAAATAGGTCTAAAATGGCTTAAAAAGCATTGAAATAGGCTAAAAACTGCAAAAAAATTGGCGATCATAGCGTCCTAATTTTAGGGTACTTTTTCATTTTTGAGCGGGGGGAATCCTTTAATAAAGCGGGGGGGTATTTCCAGACCGTGCGCAGGTCTGTAGTAGTACATAAGAGGAAGCAACCGTCCCCATAATGTTCTCCATGAACTTTAAAAAAGGGCGATTTGCCCCCATGGGTGGCCCAGCCAGTCATTTTTTTTAATTACTGTGCTATAGAAATTTAGTGTATTATAAAAGCATAAAATCAAACAGTACAAAAAATTTGCCACTTTGTGGAAAGGAATATCTAATAATACTATTTCGTTGTTTTGTTTATTAAATGCGCTATTGTGCAACCTCAGGCAACTAGGCATAACTATTTTATTAAATATTTAAATAAGGTTTGTAGTCAGCACTTAAGAATATTCAGGTGGTTCATTTCAGGAATATAAAAAAATTGTTTCAGCTTCAATAGTTTTACAAACAACCCCCAGGCCACAAAACAAACTGCTTGGTGCAGTTTCAAGTTCATAAAAAATTTGAAATTACTTTTGTTAGTTAAATTTACATTAAAATACTATTGCGTAATAAAGCTGGAATATGTTGTTTTTGCCATTGAAAATAGTTAACCAACTCACCACCGAATGGTGGAATTATCTAAATTTCAATAAACTGAAAGCACACTGCATGGCTGAAATAAAAAATAAGCGTCTGACGCTTTAAAAGTTAATTTATGAGGATTCGTCTTCTCCGGATTTATGTTGCAACAAACTTTAGCTCAAAGATTGTATGTCGAAGATTACCTGTTGTTGCATCAATCAAGAAACATGGCAGCAATTTTATTGTGCCGTTTCGAGAAGAATTTGGGTGTGACCATTTAAAGACACAGAAAATTGGCAACGGTTATTACTTTACAGAATTCAGTCTCAAACTGCATTAATAGCACGATTAAAATAAATTTCGGGTTAAGGTTTCTCCGGACAGTTTTAAGTATGGAAAATCGCGATTTTTGGCATACGAGATCTCGTAAAATATAGTAATATATCACTAAAAAATTTATATGAGTGTTAAAAAGGCAGAAATATCACGATTATAAAGTGAACATTCATTATATTATTGTAAGTAATTGAAATAATTGATATTAAAAATCAAATCGCAATGAAATTTTTTTAAAACCCTTAAAAATATTTACTGCACATACATTTAAAAAATACTTTCAATAGAGAGACACAGTTACCCTCTTTTACGTACGTAAAAATTAAACTGAATATTGTTGTATTTATGGTTTAATATACAATTTTCCGTGAAAAATGGGGGTTAATTTTTTCAAAATTTCGGTAAAACTTCGATTTAATTTAATTTGGTAAAATTTAAAGCTCCAGATAGTATATTTCTATTGAAATTTATAATTTTTGGAAGGCCTTAATATCTTTTGTATTTTTTAACGCATAAATAGTTCTGTCGTGCGTTTTATCGATTTATTTCAGAGCGTTTGTTTATAAATCACTTTTAGAGCTCATCATCCCATGGTAGCAGTGGCATAGTCAGATAGCGCGTCGTCAAATTTTTTAAGGGCCCGAGATCGATTCCCACATAACACAGATTTGGCCACATTTTTTTTATTTTAATGTTTTTTTTTTAAATTTTAAAAATTTATTTCACATAAATTCAAAAAATATCATTATTGTAAACAGGATTTGTTGTCTGCTTTTCGCCAATTAGTCAAATTTTCGTCATTTGAATATCTTAAAATATTATAATACTCAAAAGTATAATAATTCAAAAATAAATTGTGTGTAAATAAAAATGGGTAATTTTTGCTTTTTATTGCAATTGGTTTACTACTAAACGCTCTGCAATAAAAACTGTCCGGAGTCCGGAGAGACCTTAAAGTGTAATGGTATTGACTAATAAGAAAGACACTAGGCAAGACCGTGCTAAACTTCGGGCAGCACCCAACGAGTCTCAGGTACTACCTGGTTGCTAGATCTTTTTGTATGGAAGTGTGTCCCGTTTGTTATGGCTAGAGAATTGTTCTTGATTGTCTGCAACACATGCAGTTTTCCATCTAGCAAAGCAGTAGACAAAAAGTAGTTTTATGTACAACTTTAAATAAGTATCAGGCGATTTAATAAAATCCTTTAAAGAAGACCTCGGAATGGGTGAATACTGCACGCAGTTAACATCCTAGCTGAGGTTGCCAACATCGTTATTGATGTTGGACGAAGAGTTTTTATCCAAGGGGGTGAAATTGTTTTCGCCCCTCCTGGCTTGTCTTAACGCCTGCCCTTTGCATAATATGCACAGGGAAGACAAGTTTCTGGTAATGCAACAACAATAATAATTAGAGTGAAAAAACATAACATAATAAAAATGGGTAGTATTGATCAAATAGTTAAAACATTGTTTTCCCACACAAATTAAAAATTTATAAATGTGGGTTTTAAATAGTTCGGACGAAATAAACTCGAAGCGGTATTTTTTATTTATTTGATAGTAACCGATAGTATATGATAAATAAAAGTTTGTATTTCAATTACGCTCGCTATTTTTAAAATACTTTTAGTGGGGCAAGGGAGAAATATATGGACCTATCTCTGGTCCCGGATGTGGTCCTGCACAGAATTTGCAGTTACTTGTCTTTTCTGGATAGACTTACTGTAGAGCTCGTGTCGCGACGCCTTCACAGGATTTCTAGATTATTATGGGTATGGTAAAATAATTTTGATTTTTCAAGCGTTCTGTTTCAATCTCTAAATTGAATATATTAGAACAGTATTTGCCGTTTTAACGTGCGGAAATATCTTATTGTAATTAACCCTGAATTAAAATAATTTTTAACCTATAGCATACCACTACAGAATGATCTCATTTTATTCCTTCACGAGTCACAGCACTTGCTATAAAGACTTCTGCTATTTTATTTCCACAGGGCGCAATAATGTGCTTACAAAATGAAAAATCCCTTTTTTTTCTCAGATGATCTTAGTAAAATTTCAGACCAAAAAGCGAACGATAACAGTTCCGACGGATTTGTGGACTCTGAGCCGGGAATTTAAGCTGACTTCCTATTTCGAAAAACTCCATCCTTGTCTGTCCGTCCTGGCGGGTCATTGTCCGAACGCGGTGGAATTTCGCTTCGAGACCTTTCGCCGACTTCAAGTGGTCATTCAGCCGTCATTGTTTCGTCACGTGGAGACGCTGTGCGGCGGCTTTCAACCGAAAAGCCTCTTTATCGGAACCAAATACATTACGGGTGGGTAGAAATTATTTTATTACTTCTATTGCGCGGCGTTCAAAAGTTGAAGGATAAATAAAGTGTGACCTTAGAACATAAAAATTGCAAAACAGCTAATTATTTTTCGCTTTTAACCAAAAAGTTAGGTCTTTAAAGAACATTTAACTTACTGCCTCATTTTCTCAAAACCGCCAGACATTTCAGACTTACACCATCGGCCACATAAATAAATACGGTCACCACACCGGAGCTAGAGTAGTCTCCCCGCATGAATGGCTTTTTAAAATCTAAATGGGGGGTCAGAGGGCCCGATGTCACAAGCAAAACATTAAATGACTAATTTAATTGTAATTTTTTACGTATAAGACTGCATTTTTTAATGAATTATCTTGTTTTAGCATATAAAAGGTTTAAAAAAACTTATTTGTGGCAAAAATGCAAATTTTTGGTCAAAAATTTTGTTAAAAAAAATGCCTAAATTTTTCTTGAGGTGGGTCAGATTGAAAAATCTAGAAGGTGGATTAATGTGAGGAAGACATTCGAAAACTTAGGGGAAGATTAGTGTTTTTGGAGAGATATCGAAAATTTTGAGACTAAAAAGGATTGGACGTGCTTGAACCCCACCATCCCCTATCCTTTTGTTCATCTATGATTGCCGCTGTATTTTGTTTATCTTTAGATTTAGACTCAACCTAAGATTTTTAAAGCTTAAAATATAAAGTTTTTAATCATTAATTAATATTGTTAAAATCATTTTTATTATACAAATCTAAATTTTATTTTCCTTTTTTACTCGAAAATTTTAGCTAATTAATATTAAAAATTTTTTTGTACTAATATAATTGTTTTATGATTTATTTTAGATTACGACGTCATGTTGACAATATCGCAAGTCTTTCCAAACTTAGAATGGCTTACTATAGAAGACCCTTATCCTTATTTTTTGGCCCGTTCTGAGAGATATGACACCGAAAAAATACTCATGGAGCGGTTAGAATCGTTATATCCAGGTAATCAATATTAAGGAAATAATTAAAAGTATCGAAAAGAAACCCTTTTTTTATACTATGAGATTTATTAAGATGAGACGACTCGTTAGTTTACACCAAAAAAACTTCTTAAAAACTTGAAAATTTCTTAGAATTCAATGTTTACACGACAAACCTTTATAAAAATGTTAATTTTTTTCTTTCAGAAATAGACGATCTTTTGGAAGATAATAATCGCGTGGCAGAAGACATTCGCTTTATTCTCGATACTTTTCAATTGAAAAAATCTTTGTTTACTGTTAAACAGCCGAAGTTCCCCACATAGGTGGGCGGGCAGTCTTCCGGATTTTGGGATTACAGACAAAAATAGGGCTGCTGAATGCGGCCAAAAATTTATGGGGGTATTTCCCCCAAAAACTTCATTTACGGTGTTTATGAGTTCCATTTATGGGCACAAAGAGGGAAATGTTATGTTCAATTTATTAAAATAAACAAAAAAATGAATTTGAAACCTTTTCAAACTTAAGTTTTGGATTTAGATTTGTGTTTTCAGTAATTTTGTTAAATTTAAAGGCTTAGAAATGCGATAAAACGTATTTCTGACCTGAAAATTGTGTGCGTGTTGTTTTTTTTTTGTTTTTTTTTGTCAAAATACAGCAAACAATATGGGTAAAACGTTTGCTCCCGAATAAAAACACAATGTGGTAAGAATGTTTCTCGTCATAATAATCTCCCGTTCCGAGACAAATTTACAAAGTATTGGGACAACGGATTTAGGAAGTGAATGGACGTTTCGACTGTTTTAAAGGAGTATGGCCTCTGCACTGCACACTTACAGTTATTTGACTATTTTGCGGAAACTTGAGGCGGAATAATTGAAAATAAAATTAGACTTCTGTTTTTAAGTTCCCTTATTTTTATGGGTTATTAGAAAAAGAGTTTTGGTGTTTAGGTTGAGAGGCATTCTTCGTAACTCACTAGTTTCGAAGGCAACAAATTTTAGGAACCCAAATTTTATTATAAAACTTTTCAGCAAAAACATGCATCAAATGTATATAACAATAATAATATTTTGAAATCGCGCGATATTTTTTGTTTATTCTAAATACGAATAAAGTTACGAGGTGGAATTAAAATTATTTCAATATTAAATCATGTTATGACTACTTTTATGACCTAACGATTAATTGAAAAATGTTTTTACATTCATTGTTTTTAATAGAAATTTGAGCTTTTAAAATATAATTTTTAGCTTAACGTTTAAAGAACTCGTAAATACCTGGATTTCTAACTTTTTTATTGGTTTAAGCTGCGTTTTTTTATTCATCACCCAAAATGAATGCCAATACAAAGTTTTTAAGTGCCAGTTTTTTGAAGGGATAGTTGGTATTTATTTATAATGCTTTAATTGAGTCTTATAGCATTTTATTCTGTGTATTTTATAGTTTTTTTTTATACTTTGTCTGTGTTTTATAATATTTCGTGCATTTTTAAAAATGGGTGCTATTTTTGTTTGAACGAATACGAGTGAAGCAGCTTTATTCTTGTTAGCAATAAAATAAATTATTTATTATGCTAAAGTCTTTTGTTAAAGCCTAAATAACTTCTGTTAAAGTCAAATACTTTCAGAATAAAATTTCAAATTGAGTATAACGTAATGGTATGGTAAGCGTTTTTAGAGAGTAGTGACGTCCATGATCGTATCCCAAACTTTATCCATCACATCGCATACAACGCTGACCATTTAAAGATTATTTACCAGACCTGTGAACTTCCCCCGGGGTTTTATTGGGGGCAATTCCAAAACAGGGGAGGCAACTTTTTTGAAACGGGGTGCAATAAAACGTGGGGGAAGCAGGGGAGAAAGAAAAAAAATAGAAAAAACGAGAAAAAAAAGGGTAAAAGAAGGGAAATTTAAGTAAATAGGTCGAAAAATGACTATAAATGCATTGAAATAGGCTAAAAACTGCAAACATTTTGCGATGATGGCGTCATAACAGGTCAAAAAAGGGCGCCATAATTTTTGGGTACTTTTTCATTTTTTGCCGGGGGGGCACTAAAACGGGGGGGGGCAAATCCTCCAATAAAGCGGCGGGGCATTTTCAGACCGTGCACATGTCTGATTCACCAAGGAAGATCAAATGTTATAATTTATGATTCAGGGTGGTTGATTTTGATTGCATATTGGGCGTCACCGTTTAATTGTGTGCCATGCCATGGAGCCAACGGTACCGCGCTCACCTACGGATAGATAGCGCAGCGCCCAATTACTGTTTCTTTTCTCCGATAGAATTTAGGGATTTTTCTATAGTCCAATATAAAGATCCGGAGCTCTGCCCATTTAAAGCGGATTTCCTACTTTTAAATGAGCAATTAAAAGCTTAAAGCTAAAGTCTTCCAGGCTGAAATTAAGGGCGTAATCGTTCTCCGCCAGGAAGAAATAAACAATAGCGAGAAAAATTTAAAAAAGTTTTTAGCAGTTATGTAACCAATTATTATTTAGTTGCGTCATGTGTTTCTCTGCACGTGATATTTTCTCGAAGAACGAGTGGTTACTTTACCACTCATCTATTTTCACCCTGATAGAATTTATCTTTAGTTAAACATAAAATATGTTTCAAATTGTTATATTTTTAAATTTTGATTTTGCATTTTCAAATTTATTTCTATTGTATTAAGTTTTTTGTAAAAAAATTTAATTTTTAAAAATTTTTTGATAAAATAATTTATGGTATTATTATTGAACTATTCATGAAAATAGTACGAAAATAGGGCAACAGTCCAGGGTTGCTCGGGAGCTTCGCTCTGGGACTAGGTACTCAGAGAAATATAAGGAAAAATGAGAGGATTGTTGTTTCCTTTCGGAAACGCATGGCGGTGTATAATGCGGTTTCCTAAAACTCTGAGACCTTGGTTTTATTTACGTAAAACAGAAATAATGAGCTCTGAAGAGTATGTAAGAAGTTTGTACTTACGATAAGACCTCGGACTTAATGTTCTAAAACATCGAATGCAATAATACCTCGGACTTTTGTTCAGACAAAAAAATGTGGTTTGGATAATATGATATTGAAAACACCATGCTGTGCTCACATATTTTTACAATCGCGATATCGACCACTTTTATTTTATTTACATGAAACTTGTGTTTCTTATTTGAAAAAAAAAAACCCGTAAATGTTTCATGATTTTCTTCCTGGAAATTTCGTAATTTTCAAAGAAGTTTGTTTTTGTTGGGGCTTTTTAATTTTAAAACAAAATTCTTCAGCCATCTTTTTTTATTTTTTGGTTAAGTTTTTTTCTGGCTCTTCTAATCGAGTCAAGATTTGGAGTAAAAATCAAACGACAGCTATTAATGTTATTCTTGTGCAAAATTTAAAAAAAATATGTTGCAGTTCAAAATCAGTGGAGGTTTAAACTTTTTTATAGTTGCCGAAGTTAAGGCGCGTGCCATTAACTTGGCCACCCAGAAAAAACCGGCCATAACTATTGCTAAAACGAACAATAAATATTTTTAAAGGTTGCAAATTATAAAATCTGTTTTTTTATTTTTATTTTATTTTTAATTTCTATTTTTTATCGATTTACCTTTAAGTAATGTAGTGGATTTCGCTGATGAGCCTTTACCTTTACATTGATTTTTGGGGATTAAAAAATACGTTCGAAATTAGGGGCGAAACTTATTTTTTAACATTTTTAACTTATTATTTTAAATTTTCTTTTTTTTTGCTTCCCTATGCTTTTTTAAACTGTGTCTATTATTTAAGTTTTATTTTTTAGTAGTTTTTGGGGCTTTCTTTTTCTCCCAACCTTTTTTAGTTGTTGTTTTTTTATTATACTTAAGTATTGTTCTTGTTCTTGGTTTAATATAACTTAATTTTTTCCAGTTCGCAAACTTTTATAGCTATTAGCAAGACTTTAAATATTATGTCAAAACCTTAAAAAACGCAAGTATTAATAAAACGTGTTTTTATTGGTTTTTTTTTTGGTGTGAAATATTATTTCACACCACAAAGTGGATTTTTTTTACTGCCAGCTAACTTTAAAAAAAGTCCGGTAAAAATTTTATTCCACTCTATTGCATTTTTTTATATTTTTAACCTAAAAATAACAAAACAACAAAATCCGCCTTAATTTCGGGTACCTTTTATGTTTTAAAAAACAAAAAAAAAACGATTACATAAACCAAAATTATCAACTTTAGGGATAAACAAGACGTTACAAAAGTTAAGGAGAGGTATACTTTCACACCAATCTTCACCTATCTCTGATGTTATATATCTGACTGCATCCCTCCGCCAAGAAATCAACCTAATTTTTTAATGCATTTCAATAATTTTTGAGAAATTTCTGGACTGGTTTTTTGATGGTTTTTTGTGATTTAGATTACTCCAGTCCGCACGGATGTTCACTACGTAGTTCTTATGACTGCATCCTTCCGCCAAGGGAAATAACCTGACATTTTTACTGTGTTTTAATTTACTTTATACAACTTTTTTAAGCATTGTCACTTTGTATCGTAGTAAGTGGTGGGTTGGGTGGGGAAACCCATTGACATTGATATTTACTACAATCACTATATGACTGCATCCCTCCGATAAAAAATAACCTGACTTTTTTAAGAAATTCCTTTCAGTCCATTCATAAATTAATACAACCAAAGGTGGATAATCTAATAAAGGTATGTCACAGCGGTCTGTAGCAGCGTGCATCATAAAATCCAATTCAGGCCGCACGTCCGGCCAGAAGCCGCACGTCCGGCCAGAAGCCGCACGTCCGGCCAGAAGCCGCACGTCCGGCCAAAAGCCGCACGTCCGGCCAAAAGCCGCACGTCCGGCCAAAAGCCGTACCACGTTTTGGCCGGACGTGCGGCTTCTGGCCGGACGTGCGGCTTCTGGCCGGACGTGCGGCCTGAATTGGATTTTATGATGCACGCTGCTACAAACCGCTGTGACATACCTTTATTAGATTATCCACCTTTGATACAACCTGGTAAGTTATGGGTTATTTAACCCCATCCATACACATGATGACTCAAATTGTGTTAAACAGGTTCTTTTATGTGAATTTTAAGGTGGCCGGAATTAACGGAATATGAAACTGCGCAGTTAGTTAAACGTATTGCAAATTGATTTCGAAAGAAATATCAAAACATGAAATTACCAATTCAGAGCGTTAAATAGAAGTTATTTTAAGGTTGTATATTGCCTGGTTCTAAATTTGAAGCAGTTTAAACACAAAGCAAAACTCCAGAAAGTTACAAAAAACTTCACAAAAATGAACTTTTTGTATGAAAATGTTGATAATGCAGAATAACACGAATAAAAAAGTTTCACTTTATTTAACATTCATCCAGTTACTTTTGTGTTAGTTCTTTTCTGTTTTAAAAATAAGCCAATTTTCTAACACCCTAAATTGGTTACCGAAATTAAGGCCAGGTCGAAATTAAGTCAAATACCTAACGGGTGCAAAACTAGTATGTGTATTCACAAAAACGGGGTATCTAACTAACGACGCAGGTTTCGTGAATACAGTTCTAAACTATATGTGTTTCTTTACGAGTGATGTTGCCTGGAGCGGAGCGGAGCGGAGCTCCGCTTTTAGAAGCTCCGGAGCAACATCCGGAGCTCCGCCCTATTTTTTTATTAGTTAGAGTGATGCTATAGATTATTTTGTTAAAATTTTTGGTAAACTAATGTTTTTAAACAGGTTTAAACAATAAAAATAGTCTTAAAAATGCAAACAAAGTAATTTTATATGTATTTTAGCTTAAATAAGCTTAATATTATTGATTGTGGGGCGGATTTCCGGAGCTACCTCCGCTTTATGATGCGGAAGGATAGTAACATCACTATGATTCACATATTTTCTCTAACATTTAGGGTTTACTTAAACGTAATGAAAGTGATTATATAACCACTGGTCTTTCGGCATTTTTGACACATAAGAAATGAAAAAGGCACAGCAGTGATTTGTTATACCTATTGGGACTCATTCTGGCCTCTCAACCGAACTTTGTCGACTTGTTTTTATTAATGAATTGCTTTCAGCTTAGTGTTAGTATAGGTTAATTCTTGATTTTGATTGATATTCCAATTCTGTCGAACATTTGATATAGCATTTTTTATAGCTCCAGTTGCATAGTTACAAATCGGGCGCATAATCTTCTGGTCCCTACAACAAACAAAATGAGTCATAATCACAAATATGGCTGTAAAAGTAACGTCGGATTATAAGTAAACATAAGTTATATTCCCCCCCCCCCCCCCCCTGTAGAACTATAACAAGAACAAATTTTACTTTTTAGCACACTGGAAATTTGTTTGATAAATATATTAAAACAAAAAAGTTAAAATTCAAATAACCAAAAGAAATCATATACAATATTGGTTGACAATTCAAAAATGTTTGAAATTATAAACTTTTATCTTACTACAGATTAAACTATTTTTTATAATTTTTGTCTAAAAAATACCTAAAATTATTAACTGTTAACGTAAATATTCATACCCAGGGAAAAGTAGTGTAAAATGGAATTGATTTTCCAAGGTTTTTTCCGGTAGTGTTATCGCCAAGATATATTG